>CAUYON010138824.1:0-23478 GCA_963573935.1 Arctocebus calabarensis
AGAAAGAAAGAAAGAAAGAAAGAAAGAAAGAAAGAAAGAAAGAAAGAAAGAAAGAAAGAAAGAAAGAAAGAAAGAAAGAAATTCCTAGGTACAGTTTTGAACAGCTAAGTTATGAGTAGTGGTCAGTAGGTAGATGGAATAAGGGACTACATAAAGGAGGAGATTTATTGTGTCCTCCTGGGAGGACAAGTGGGTTTGGATTGGTTTGTTAGGATATTGCCAGTTGATATGATGGGTAGTTGTTCTCCAGAAATGTCTGATCCCTAGGTTTGGACTGATTGGGGCAAGGAAGTGTTGGCCCAGAATGTAGGAGTTCAAATAAAGAGGTGAAGGATCTTTTAGTCTGCGTAGGAAAAGCCTTATTTGAGTCAATAATTCATTTGGTGTGCAGTTTTCATTGATAACAAGAATCTAGGATATTAAAGTGTCAGAAGCATGTAAAATCCAAAGGGTTGATTAAAGAGGTTGTAGGAAAACAATTTACATATGAAAGAATAATTTCTATAGTTGACATCTAATCTAAGTGAAAAAAATGCAATTCTAGATCTGGGGTCAAAAGTAAAAATGAGAGGTAATTTCCCAAACAATTGTTTTCTCCATTTATGTATTTAGATAGAGCCACAATATTTTGCCTTCAGTAGATTGCTCTGGCATCATCTATCACTACAAACTTCAAGTGTTGTCATCAAACTAACATGTTTCCTCAGCTGGGATTCTAGGCACCTACATAATATCTGGCCATTTGTTATTCTTCAGAGATATGAATCTCATTGATCCTCAGGCTGGTCTCCAATTCAGAAACTCAGGCAATCCAACTGACAGGATCTCCCAAAGTCCCTAGATGACAGACTTTAATCACCACTACTGGCCACCCACCATAGTTTGAAAAATATCACAAATTCAAGGTCTGGAGTGGTGTCTCATGCCTGTAATGTTAACACTCTGGGAGGCAGAAGCGGGTGGTCCAAAGTAACTGGGCACTGTGGGGGAGCACCTGGACTCCCAGATGCTCATGAGGCTGAGGAAATAGGATCTGTTGACCCAAGACTTTGAGATTGCAATTGGCTAGGATGACATCAGGGCACTCTACCTAGGTGGAAGTTTTCAGACTCTGTCACAAGGAATAAGAAAATTACAACTTCTGCAGGATGGAACAATGTGCCTTCTGTACCAATTCATGGTAACCTGTGTGTGAGCAGGGAGATAGGGTTGACTGTCTCTCAAGTACTCTCATGACCTGGGTTCTTCTTATGCTATGCCTTTTAAGCAGTTAATTTTGTGAGCCTGGGTTACCTTAGTTAAGCTTAATTTCAGTGACGTCCTCCTGACACAACAGTGGGCGTTGCCCTAGGTTAACATCTGTAAGCTTAAACTCAGTGATGCCCTTCTTATTCCGCCGTGGGTGTGTCCCTGAATTATCATCTGTAAGCTTAATCTCAGTGATGTGCTCATGATAACGCAGTGGAGGTTGCCCTGGGTTATCATCTGTAAGCTTAAACTCAGTGACTTCCTTCTGATGCTCCAGAGGGCTTTGCCGTGGGTTACCATTCATAAGTTTAACCTCAATGACGTCCTTCTGATGCCACAGTCGGTATTGCCCTGGGTCATTGTTGTTAATCTTAACTATAGTGACATCCTCTTGATGCCACAGTGGGTGTTGCCCTGGCTTAACATCCTTAAACTTCACTTCGGTGATGTCTTCCTGACATCGCAGTGAGTGTTGCCCTGGGTCCATCATTAAGCTTAACCTTGGGGATGTTCTCCTGACATCACAATGGGTATTTCCCTGGGTTGCCATCTTAAAAAATTTACCTCATAGACATCCTCTTAATGCAGTGATGTGTCTTGTCCTGGGTTACCATCATTAAGTGTGACCTTGGTGATCTCATCCTGATGCAACAATGGGTATTGCCTTGGCTTACCATCTTTAATCTTGATCTCAGTGGCATCTTCCTGACATCACGGTGTGTGTTGCCCTGGGTTACCATCTTTACGCTTAACCTCAGTGTCGTTGTCCTGATGCCACAAAGGGTGCTGTCATGGGTTGCCATCATTACACTTCACCTCAGTGGAGTCATCCTAATGCCATAGTGGGTGTTCCCCTGGGTTACCTTTGTTAATCTTAACTTCAGTGATGTCTTCCCAATGCCACAGTAAGTGTTGCCCTTGATTACCATCTTTAAGGGTAACGTCTGTGGCTTTGTCCTCTCATAACAGTGGGTGTTGTCCAGGGTTACCATCTTTAAGCTTGAACGTGGTGACATCCTCCTGATGCCACAATGCGTATTGCACTGGGTTAGCATTGTTAAGATTGACCTTGGTGACATCCACCTGATGTTATGATCAGTGTTGCCCTGGGTTACCATCCTTAAGCTTTAGCTCTGTGATGTCATGCTGACATCACGGTAGTTGTTGCCCTGGGTTACCATCTTTAGCTTGAACTCAGTGGTGTCATCCTGACACCAAAATGGGGGTTGCCCTCTGTTACCATCTTATATTTAACATCAGTGGTGTTGTCCAGATACCACAGTGTTGTCCTGGGTTACCATTTTTATGCTTAACATGAGTTCATCATCCTGACCTCACAGTGGGTATTGCCCTGGGTTAAGATCTTTGAACTTAACCTGAGTGACTTCTTCCTGACACAACAATTGGTGTTCCACTGGGTTACCTTCTTCCTCCTGACATAACAATTGTTGCCTTGGGTTAGCATCTTCAAGCTTAACCTTAATGATGTCCTCCTGACACAATAATGGGTGTTGACTGTGTTAACATCTTCCTCCTGACATCACAATGGCTGTTGCCTTGGGTTACCTTTACCATCTTTAAGCTTAACCTTAGTGACATCCTCCTGACATCACAACGGGTGTTGTCCTGCATTACAATCTTCCTCCTGACATCACAATGAGTGTTGCCTTGGGTTACCATCTTACTCCTGACATCACAATGTGTGTTGCACTGGGTTAAAATCTTTAAGCTTGGCTCAGTGCCTGTGGCTCAATTGGCTAAAGTGCCAGGCACATACACCTGAGCTTGTGGGTTCGAATCCACCCCAAGCCCACCAAACAACAATGACGGCTGCAACCAAAAAATGGCCAGGCATTGTGGTGGGCGCCTGTAGTCCAAGCTTCTTAGGAGGCGGAGGCCGGAGACTCGTTTGAGCCCAGGAATTGGAGGTTGCTGTGAGCTGTGATGCTACAGCACTCTATCCAGGGTGACAGCCTGAGGCTCTGTCTCAAAACAAACAAAAAAAATCTTTAAGTGTAACCTTAGAGACTTCCTCCTCACATCACAATGAGTGTTGCCCTTGGTTACCATCATTAAGTGTAACTTTATTGACTTTATCCTGACATCAGAATGAGTGTTAGCCTGGATACCATTGTTAAGCTTAACCTCACTGACGCCCTCCTAAAATCATGGGGGGTGTGGCCCTGGGTTACTGTCTTTAAACTTACCCACAGTGAAGTCCTCCTGCTGCCACAGTGGGTGCGGCCCTGGGTTACTGTCATTAAGCTTACCCTCAGTGTTATAATCTTGATTGTAAACTTAAAGACGGTAATCCAGGACAGCACCCACTATGGTGGCAGGAGAACATCACTGAGGTTAAACTTAACAATGGTAAACCAGGACAGCACCCACTGTGGCCTAACTATGACATCACTGAAGTTAAGCTTAAAGATGGTAACCCAGGGCATCGACCACTGTGGTGTCAGGAGGTCATCACTGAGGATAAGCTTAGCAATTGGAACCCAGGGCCGCGCCTGCTGTGGCATCACAATGATGCCACTAAGGTTAAGCTTGACATCATTTAGAATAAACTTAAGGATGGTAATCCAGGACAACACCTACAGTGGTGTCAAGATGACATCACTGAGTTTAAGCTTAAAGACAGTAACACAGGGCAACACCCATTGTGGCATCAAGATAATGTCACGGAGGTTAAGCTTAAAGAAGGTAACCCAGGGCAGCACTGACTGTGGAGTCAGGATGAATTCACTGAGGTTCAGCTTAAGGATGGCAACAAAGGGTAACACCCACTATAGCATCAGGAGGACGTTACTAAGATTAGCTTTTAGTTGTTAACCCAGGTCATCATCCACTGTGGCATCAGGAGGACGTCACTGAGTTCAACCTTAAACAGTAACCCAAGGTACCACCCAACGGTAACCCAAGGTATCCTGTCAAGTGGACATCACTGAGTTTACGCTTAACGGTGGTAACACAGTCGTCTTTAAGCGTAAAGACGGCATCCCCATTGTGACGTCAGTAAGATAATGGCAGCCCCCATTGTGATGTCAGTAGGATTATGGTAACCAAGGGTAACACCAATTGTGATGACACAAGGAAGATGGTGACCCAGGGTAACATTCATTGCCATTTCTGGAGGACGTAATTAAGGTTAAACATAAACATGGTAATTCAGGGCAAAAGACATTGTGATCTCAGAAGGATGATGGTAACTCATGGAAAAATCCATTGTTGTGTGAGGTGGAAGCCACTAAGGTTAAACTGAAAGATTGTAACCCAGGGCAACACCCATTGTGATATCAGGAGGAAGAATGTAACCCAGGGAAACACCCATTGCTGTGTCAGAAGGAAGTCACTAAGGTATAAGCTTAAGGGTGGTAATCCAGGGCAACACCCATTGTGATGTTAGGAGGAAATCACTAAGATTGAGCTTAAAGATGATAACCCGGGGGTGCACCCCCAGTGGCACCTGGAAGACGTTACTGAGGCTAAGGTTAAAGATGGTATCGCAGGGTAGCATCCACTGTGGCATCAGGAGGACATCACTGATGTTAAGCTAAAAGATGGTAACACAGGACAGCACCCACTATGGCAGAAGGAGAACATCAATGAGGTTAAAATTAAACACCGATGTGGCATCACGATGATGTCACTGAGATTAAGCTTAAAGAAGGTAACCAAGGACAGCACCCATGTGGTGTTAGGAGTAATTCACTTATGTTCAGATTAAGGATGGCAACAAAGTCTATCACCCACTGTGGCATCAGGAGAATGTCACTGAGGTTAGCTTAAAGACAGTAACCCAGGGCATCACCCACTGAAGCCTCAGGAGGACTTCACTGAGTTTAAGCTCAAAGGTGGTAACCTAGAGTCACACCAGCTGTGGCATCAGAAGGACGTCACTTATGTTAAGTTTAAAGAAGTTAACCCAGGGCCACACCACCTGTGGTGTCAGTACGATGTCACTGAGGTCAACCTTTAAGACAATAACCCAGTGTAGCACACCTTTTGGAGTCAGCAGGACATCACTTAGGTTAAGCTAAAAGATGGTAACCCAGGACAGCACCCACTGTGAAGTCAAGATGACGTCACTGAAGTTAAACTCAACTATGGTAACCCAGGGCATCACCCACTGAGGCGTCAGAAGGACATCGCTGCAGTTAAGCTCCAAGATGGAAACACAGGACGACCCACTGAGGCATCAGGAGGACATCACTGAGGTTAAGCTCAAAGACAGTAATCCAGGGCTGCACCACCTGTGGCGTTACGAGGACATCACTCAGGTTAAGCTTAAAAATGGTAAACAAGGGCGGCACCCAGTGTGGCATCAGGTGGACGGCACTGAGGTTAAGCTTAATGATGGTAACCTAAAGCACTGAATCCTGTGGTATTAAGAAGACATCACTGAGGTTAAGGTTGACATCATTTAGGTTAAGCTTAAGGATGGGAACCCAGGTCAACACCCACTGTGAATTCGTGAGGATGTCACTGAGGTTAACCTTAAAGGCCTTAAAGGCGGTATCCCAAGGCAGCACCCACTGTCCCATCAGGAGGGCATCACTGAGTTTAAGCTTAATGATAATAACACGGGGAATCACCCACTGTGGCATCAGGAGGATGTCACTGAGGTTAAGGTTAAAGATGATAACCAAGGGCTGCCCCCATTGTTATGTCAGTAGGATGATGGCAACCCAGGGAAACACCCATTCTGATGACACGAGGAAGATTGTGAGGATGGCACTTATTTTAAGCTTACAGTTTCTGTGACCTAGTGCAGCACCCATTGTGATGTCAGGAGAAAGGCACTAATTTGAAGCTTAAAGATTGTAACTCAGGGCAACATCCAGTGTGATGTCAGGAATTAGTCACTAAGGTTAATCTTAATGATAGTAATCCAGGGCAACACCCATTGTGATGTCAGGATGAAATAACTAAGTTTAGGTTTAAAGATTGTAACACAGGACAACCCTCATTGTGATTTCAGGACGAGTCACCAATGTTAAGTTAAAAGTCGCTAATCCAGGGCAACAACCATTGTGATATCAGGAGAATGTCACTAATGATGGTAACCCAGAGCAACACTTATTGTGATGTCAGGAGTAAATCATTAAGGTTAAGATAAAAGATGGTATCCCAGGGAAACATCCATTGTGATGTCAGCAGGACGTCACTAAGGTTAATCTTAAAGAAGGTAACACAGGGCAACACACATTTGGGTGTCAGGAGGAAGATGGTAACCCAGGGCAGCACCCATTCTGATGTCAAGAGGAAGATGTTAACCCAAGGCAACAACCATTGTGCTGTCAGGATGAAATGACTAAGGTGAAAGTTAAAGATGGTAACAAAGGGGAACAGCCATTCTGATGTCAGAGGTCATCACTAAGTTTAAGCTTAAAGATGATAACCTAAGGCTACAGCCATTGTGTGTCAGGAGGATGTCAATAAGGTGAACCTTAACGATGGTAACTCAGGGCAACAGCCATCGTGTTGTCAGGAGGTTGTTACTAAGTTTAAGCTTAAGGATGGTAACTCATGGTGACAACCATTATGATGTCAGGAGGATGACATTAAGGATAATCTCTAAGATGTTAACCCAGGGTAACACATAACGTGATTTCAAGAAGTCAGGAGGAAGTCACTAAGTTTTAGTAAAATATGATACCTGGGGTGACAACACCCATCTTGATCTTAGGAGGAAGTCACTAAGGTTAAGCTTAATCATGGTAACTGAGGGCAACACCCATTGCGATGGAAGGAGGTCAGGAGGAAGTTACTAAGGTTAAGCTTAAATATGGCAAACCCTGGGAAACACCCCTTTGTGATGTTAGGAGGAAGTTATTAAGGTTAAGCTTAAGGACAGTAACCCAGGGATATACACATTGTGGTGTTAGGACAATGACACTAAGGTTAAGCATAAAGAGGGTAACCCAGGGCAACACCCATTGTGATACCAGGAGGAAGTCACTAAGGATACACTTAAAGACAGTAACCCAGGGCCACACACCCTGTGAAATCAGGAGGACACAACTGAGGTTAAGTTTAAAGACGATAACACAGGGTAGCACCGACTGTGGTGTCTGGAGAACATCACTGAATTTAAGCTAAAAGATGGTAACCCAGGACAACACCCACTATGGTGGCAGGAGAACATTACTAAGGTTAAACTTAAAGATGGTAAAGCAGGACAAAATCCACTGTGGCATCACTTGAAATCACTGAGATTAAACTTAAAGATGAAAGCTCAGGGCAGCACCCCCTGTGACGTCAGGAGAATGTCACTGAGGTTAAGCTTAACAATCATAACCCAGGGTCTGATCCACTGTGCCATCATGATGACGTGTCTGAGGTTCACCCTGACATCACTTAGGTTAAGGTTAACGATGGTAATCCACGTCAACACCTACAGTGCCATCACGATTACATCACCTAGTTTAAGCTTAAAGACGGTAACACAGGTGAGCGTCCACTGTTGCATCAATGAGGTTAAGATTATAGATGGTACCCAAGGGCAGCATCCACTGTGGTGTCAGGAGTACATCACTGAAATTGAGCTTAATGACAGTAACCCAGAGCAGCACCCACTGTGGCATCAGGCTGAGGTCACTGAGTTTAAGCTTAAAGATGGTAACCTAGGGCCATACCCACTGTTGTGTCATGAAGACATCACTGAGGTTAAGCTTAAAGACAGTAACCCAGGTCAGCACCCACTGTGGCATCAGAAAGATGACACTGAGGATAAGCTTAATGACATTAAACCAAGGCATCACCCACTGTGGCATCAGAAGGACATCACTGAGGTTAAGTTTTAAGATGGTAACCCGCAGTAGCACATATTTTGGGGTCAGCAGGACATCACTGAGGTTAATCTAAAAAATGGTAACCTAGGGCAGCACCCACTGTGGTGTCAGGATGACATCGCTGAGATTAAGTTTAAAGACAGTAACCCAGGACAGCACCCACTATGATGGCAGGAGTACGTCACTGAGGTTAAACAGAAAGATGGTAACCCAGGGCATCAACCACTGTAACATCAGGAGGATGTCACTGAAGAAAAGCTTAACAATTGGAATCCAGGGCCGTAACCACTGTGGCATCACGATGACATCACTGAGGTTCAGCTTGATGTAACTTAAGTTAAGATTAACAATGGTAATCCAGGGTAACACCTACGATGGCATCATGATGACATCACTGAGTTTGAGCTTAAAAACGGTAACACAGGGCAACACCCTCTGTGGCATCATGATAATGTCACTGAGGTTAAGCTTAAAGATGGTAACCCAGGGTGACACCTACTGTGGTGTCAGGAGGATGTCCCTGAGGTTAAGCTGAAGATGGTAACCAAGGGCAGCACACACTGTGGCACCAGGAGTATATCACTGAGGTTCAGCTTAACAGTGGCAACCCAGGATCACACACACTGTGGCATCAGGATGATGGCACTTATGTTAAGCTTACAGATGGTAACCTGGGACCACACCACCTGATGCATCAGGAGGATGACACTGATGTTAAGCTTAAAAATGATAACCCAGGGTAACACCAACTGTGACATCACAATGACATCACTGAGGTTCAGCTTAAAGATGGTAACACAAGGCAACACCCACTGTGGTGTCAGGATTACGTCATTGAGGTTAAGCTTAAAGATGGTAACCTAGGGCAGCACCCACTGTGGCATCAGGATGATGTCACTAAAGTTAAGTTTAAAGCTGGTAACCCAGGGCATCACCACTGAGGTGTCAGGAGGACATCACTGATGTTAAGCTCAAAGACGGAAACTCAGGGCATCACCCACTGAGGTGTCAGGAGGATATCACTGAGGTCAAGCTCAAAGATGGTAACCCAGGGCTGCACCACCTGTGATGTTAGGAGGATGTCACTCAGGTTAATCTTATAAATGGTAAACAAGGGCAGCGCCCATTGTGGCGTCAGGTGGATGGCACTGAGGTTAAGCTTAAAGATGGTAACCAAGGGCTTCAAACCCTGTGGTGTCAGTAAGATGTCACTGAGGTAAAGGTTGACATCACTTAGGTTAAGCTTAAAGATGGGAACCCAGGTCAACACCCACTTTGGCTTCATAAGGATGTCACTGAAGTTAACCTTAAACACGGTAACCCAAGGCAGCACCCACTATCCCATCAGGAGGACATCACTGAGGTTAAACTTAAGAACAGTTATACAAGGCTGCAGCCACTGTGGCATCAGGAAGATGTCACTGAGGTTAAGATTAAAGATGGTTACCAAGGGCAGCCCCCATTGTTATGTCAGTAGGATGATGGTAACTCAGGGAAACACCCATTCTGATGACACGAGGAAGATGTTAACCCAGGGCAACATTCATTGTGATATCTGCAGCTTGTCATTAAGGTTAAGTTTAAAGATGGTAACTGAGGGCAACAGACATTGTGATCTCAGAAGGAAGATGGTAACCCGAGGCAAAACCCATTGTGGTGTGAGGCGTTAGTCACTAAGGTCAAGCTTAAAGATTGTAACCCAGGGCACCACCCATTGTGATGTGAGGAGGAAGAATGTAACCCAGGGAAACACCCATTGTTGTGTCAGGAGGAAGTTACTAAGGTATAAGCTTAAAGAGGGTAACCCAGGGAAACACCCATTGTGATGTCAGGAGGAAGTCAGTAAGGTTAAGCTTAAGGACTGTAACCCAGGGCAACACCCATTGTGATGTCAGGAGAAACTCACTAAGATTAAGCTTAACAATGATAACCCAGGGCCATACACCCTGTGTCATCAGGAGGACATCACTGAGGTTAAAGTTAAAGACAGTAATGCAGGGTATTACCCACTGTGGGGTCAGGAGGACATCACTGAGTTTAAGCTAAAAGATGGTAACCCCAGACAGCACCCACTATGGTGGCAGAAGAACATCACTGAAGTTAAACTTAAAGATGGCAAACCAGGGCAACACACATTGTGGTGTCACTTGAAATCTCTGAGGTTAAGCTTAAAGATGGTAACCCAGGGCAGCACCCCCTGTGCAGTCAGGATGATGTCAATGAGGTTAGGCTTAAAATTCAGAACCCAGGGCTGCACACACTGTGGAATCTCAATGACGTCTCTGAGGTCAAACTTGACATCTCTTAGGTTAAGCTTAATGATGGTAATCCATGTCAACCACTACTGTGGCATCACGATGGCATCATTAAGTTTAGCTTAAAGGTGGTAACACAGGGCAGCACCCACTGTTGCATCATGATAACATCACTGAGGTTAAGCTTAATAATAGTACCCAAGGGCTGCACCCACTGTGATGTTAAGTTTACATCACTGAAGTCAAGCTTAAAGATGGTAACCTTGGGCAGCAACTTCTGTGTTGTCAAGAGGAGGTAACTGAGGTTAAGCTTAAAGACTGTAACAGAGATCAGCAAAAACTGTGGCATCAGGAAGACAACACCAAGCTTAGGCTTAAAGATGGTAACTCAGGGCAGCACCCACTGTGGCGTGAGGAGGAAGTCACTGAATTTAAGCTTAAAGATGGTAACCCAGGGAAGCACTGATTATGGTGTCCAGAGGAAGTCACAGAGGTTAAGTTAAAGATGGTAACCCAGGGCAATCCCCACTGTGGCATCATAAAGACATCACTGAGGTTAAGCTTAAAGACAGTAACCCAGGTCAGCACCCACAGGGGTGTCAAGAAGATTACACCGAGGTTAAGCTTAATGACAGTAACCCAGGACATCACCCACTGTGGCATCAGGAGGGTGTCAATAAATTTGACACCAGGGTTGCAATAAATTTGGTGCCATCAGGACATCACTGAGGTTAAGCTAAAAGAAGGTAACCCAGGGCATCACACACTGTGGCATCAGGATGACATCATAGCTGTTAAGTTTAAAGACAGCACCTACAATGATGGCAGAAGAACGTCACTGAGGTTAAAGTTAAAGTCGGTAAACCAGAGCAACACCCATGGTGGCTTCATGATGAAATCACTTAGGTTAAGCTGAAAGATGGTAAAGCAGGGCAGCACCCACTGTGGCATTAGGAGGATGTCACTGAGGTTAAACTTAAAGACAGTAACCCAGAGCAGTACCCACTGTGGCATCATGAAGACATCACTGAGTTTAAGCTTAAAGATGGTAACCCAGGTAAATACCTACTGTGGCATAAGGAAGATGACATCAAGGTTAAGCTTAATGGTGGTAACCCAGGGCACCATCCACTGGGACGTCAGGAGGGTGTCACTAACGTTAAAGTTGAAGACCATAACCCAGGGTAGCACATACTTTGGCATCAGCAGGGCATCACTGAGGTTAAGCTAAAAGACAATAACCCAGGGCAGCACACACTGTGGAGTCAGGATGACATCACCCAGGTTAAGGTTAACAAGTGGAAACCAGTGCCGCACCAACTGTTTCATCATGATGACATCACTGAGGTTAAGCTTGTCATCACTTATGTTAAGCTTAACAATGGTAATCCAAGGTAACATCTACTGTAGGGTCATGATGAAATCACAGATGTTAAGCTAAAAGACAGTAAAGCAGGGCAACACCCACTGAGGCGTTAGGAGGACGTCACTGAGGTTAAGCTTAACAATTAGAAACGAGGGCCGCACTCACTGTGTCATCATGATGATGTCACTGAAGTTAACTTTGACATCACTTAGGAGACGCTTAATGATGGTAATCCATTTCAACACCTACTGTGGTGTCATGACGACATCACTGAGTTTAAGCTTAAAGAGGGTAACACAGGGGAACACCCACTATGGAGTCATGATACCATCACTGAGGTTAAGCTTAAAGTTGGTACCCAAGTGCTACCCACTGTGGCATCAGGAATACCTCACCAAAGTTAAGCTTAAAGACGGTAAATCAGGGAAGCAACCACTGTCACATCAGGGGGACGTCACTGTGTTTAAGTTTAAAAACAGTAACTCAGGGCAGCACCCACGGTGGCATCAGGTGGAAGTTACTGAGGTTAAGCTTAAAGACGGTAACCAAAGGCAGTATCCACTGTGGCATCATGAAAACATCACTGAGGTTAAGCTTAAAGAGGTCACCCAGGTCAGTACTCACTGTGTCATCAGGAAGACAACACCTAAGTTAAGCTTAACGACGGTAACCCAGGGCATCACCCAGCACCCACTCGGGTGTCAGGTTGATGTCACTGAGGTTAAGCTTAACAATCGAACCCAGGGCCACACCCACTGTGACATCACGATGACGTCACTATAGTGAAGCTTGTTGTAACTTATGTTAAGCTTAACGATGGAAATCCAAGGCAATACATACTGTGGTGTCTCAATGACATCATTGAATTTAAGCTTAAAGACGATAACACAGGGCAACACATTCTGTGGCGTCATGATAAAGTCATTGAGGTTAAGCTTAAAGATGTTAGCCAAGGGCAGAACCTACTGTGGCATCATGAGTATGTCTCTGAATGTAAGCTTAAAGAAAGAAAATCAGGGCAGCACCAACTGTGGTGTCAGGGGGATGTCACTGAGTTTAAACTTAAAGAGCGTAACTCAGGGTAGCACTGACTGTGGCATCAGAAAGAAGTCAAGGAGGTTAAACTTAAAGTGGGTAACCCAGGGCAGCACCCACTGTGGCATCGGGAGGACATCACTGAGGTTAAGCTTAATGATGGTAATCCTGGGCATCACCCACTATGGTGTCAGGAGGACGACACTGAGGTTAAGCTTAAAGATGGTAACACTCTGCAGCACCCAATGTGACCTAAGGAGGACGTCACTGAGGTTAATCTTAATGATGGTAAATCAGGGCATCACCCCCTTGGTATCAGGAGGATGACACTGAGGTTAAGCTTAAGGATAGTAACACAGGGCCACACCCACTGTAGCGTCAGTAGGTCGTCAATGAGGTTAAAGTTGACATTACTTAGGTTAAGCTTTATGATGGTAAACCAGGGCAATACCCACTGAGGCATCAGGAGGACATTACTGAGGTTATGTTCAAAGATGGTAACCCAGGACATCACCCACTGAGGCGTCAGGAGGACAAGAGTGAGGATAAGCTTAACGATGGTAAACCAGGTCCACGCACAATGTGGCATCAAGAGGACATCACGAGGTTAAGCTTAAGGATCATAATCCAAGTCAACACACATTGTGATGTCATGAGGAAGATGGTAACCCAGGACAATACCCATTGTGGTGTCAGGATGAAGTCACTCAAGTTACGTTTAAATATGGTAACCCAGGGAAACTTCCACTTTCATGTAAGAATTTAGTCAGTGAGGTTAAGCTAAAAAGTGTTAAATCTGGGCAGCACCAACCCTGCATCAGGATGACAACACTGAGGTTAAGCTTAAGAATGGTAACCCATTCTTGGCACTTGTGGCTCAACAGGCTAAAGCACCAGCCACATACACTTGAGCTGGTGGGTTTGAATCCAGCTTGGGGCTGCCAAACAATCTTTGATGGCTGCAACCAAAAAAAAAAAAAAAATGGCCAGGCGTTGTAGCAGATGCCTGTAATCTCAGCTACTTGGGAGGTAGAGGCAGGAGACTCTCTTTAGCCCAGGAATTGGAGGTTGTGTGAGCTGTGATGCCATGGCACTCTATCCAGGGTGACAGCTTGTGGCTCTGTCTCAAAAAAAAAAAAAAAATAGAATGGTGACCCAGGGCAGCAACCACTGTGGATCAGGATGATGTCACTGAGATGAAGTCTAAGGATAGTAATCCAGGGCCAGACCCACTGTGGCATCAGGAGGACATCACTGAGGTTAAGCTTAAGGATTATAACCCAGGGCCACACCCACTGTGGTATCAGGAGGACTTCACTGAGGGTAAGCTTAAAGATGGTAACCCAGGACAGCTCCCATTGTGGTGTTAGGAGGACATCAATGAGATTAAGCTTAAGAATGGTAACCCAGGGCATCAACCACTGTGCCATCAGGAGAACGTGACTGAGGTTAAGCTTTACCACGGTAACACAAGGCATCAACCACTGAGGCTTCAGGAGGACATCATTGAGGTTAAGCTCAAAGACGGTAACACAGGGCCACACCACCAGTAGAATCAGGACATCACTGAGGTTAAGCTTAAAAACGGTAAGCAAGGGCAGCACCGATTGTGGTGTCAAGTGGGCAACACTGAGGTTAAGCTTAAGGATGGAAACCCAGGGCAACACCCACTGTGGCATCATGAAGAAATCACTGAAGTTAACCTTAAAGACAGTAACCCAGGGCAGCACCCAGTATCCCATCAGGAGGACATCACTGAGTTTAAGCTTAATGATGGTAACACAGGGCAGAAACCACTGTGGCCTCAGGAGAACATCACTAAGGTTAAGCTTAAAGATGATAACCCAGGGCAGCCTAAATTGTGATGTCAGGAGGATGATGGTAACCCAGGGCAACACACAATGTGACGACACGAGAAAGATGGTAACCCAGGGCAACATTCATTGTGATATCTGGAGGATGTCACTAAGGTTAAGATTAAAGACGGTAACTCAGGGAAATAGACATTGTGATCTCAGGAGGAAGATGATAACCCAGGTCAAAACCCATTGTGGTGGGAGGTAGAAGTTACTAAGGTTAAGCTTAAAAATTTTAACCTGGGACAACGTCCATTGTGATGTCAGGAGGAAGAATGTAACCCAGGGAAACACCCATTGTTGTGTCAGGTAGATGTCAAATGGTATAAGCTTAAATATCCATTGTGATGTCAGGTGGAAGTCACTAAGGTTAAGCATAAAGAAGGAAACCCAGGGCAACACACCTTGTGATGTCAGGAGGAAGTTACTAAGATTAAGAGTAAAGATGGTAACCCAGGACCACACCCCCTGTGCAAACAGGATGCTGTCACTGAGGTTAAGCTTTAGGATGGTAACCTAGGTTACTACATACTTTGTCCTCAGCATGACGTCACTGATGTTAAAATAAAAGACGGCCACCCAGGGCATCATACATTGTGGCATAAGGATGATGTCACTGAGGTTAAGCTTAAAGATGATAACCATGGGCAGCACCCAATATAGAGGTGGGAGAACGTTACTGAGGTGAAACTTAAAGATGGTAAACCAGGGCAACACCGACTGTGGCATCACGATGACATCACTGAGATTAAGCTTAAAGACGGTAAACCAGGGCAGCACCCTCTCTGGGGTCTGGAGGACGTCACTGAGGTTAAGTTTAACAATCAGAACCCAGGGCCACACACACTGTGGCATCAGGATGACATCACTGATGTTAAGCTTAACGATGGTAATCCAGGGTAACAAATATTGTGATGTCACAATGACATCACTGATTTTAAGCTTAAAGATGGTAACCCAGGGAAACACCCACTATGGCTTCAGGAGGATGTAACTGTTGTGAAACTGAACAATTTTAACCCAGGGAAAAACACATTGTGATGTCAGGAGGAAGTCAGTAACGTTAAACCTCGACATGTTAACCCAGGGCAACACAAAATGTGATGTTAGGAAGAAGATGATAACCCACAGCAACACCCATTGTGGTGTGAGGAGGAAGTAACTAAGATTAAGCTAAACGTTGGTAACCCAGGGCAACACCCATTGTGATGTCAGGAGAAATTCACCAAATTTAAGCATAAAGCTCGTAAGCCAGGTCAACACCCATTGTTGTGTCAGGAATATGTCACTAAGTTTAAGCTTAAGGATGGTAACCAAGGGTAACAACCATGGTGATATCAGGAAAAAATCACTGATGTTAAGCTGAAAGTTGTCAACACAGGGCAAAATCCATTGTGATGTCAGGAGGAAAATGTTGACCCCGGGCACCACCCATTGTGATTTTAGAGAAAAATCACTAAGGGTAAGCTTAAAGATGGTAACCCAGGGCAACATCTATTGTGTTATCAGGAAGACGTGAATGAAGTCAATTTTAAAGATAGTAACCCATGGCAATACCCATTGTGATGTCAGGAGGATGTCACCAACGTTAATCTTAAGTATTGAAATCCAGGGCAACACTCACTGTGATGTCAGTTGGATATCACTGAGGTTAAGCTAAAGGTTGCTAACCCAGGGCAACACCCACTGTGCCATCAGGACATTGACACCGAGGTTAAGCTTAGAGATCGTAATCCAGAGCAAAACCCACTCTGGCGTCAGAAGGACATCACTGAGGTTAAGCTTATGGATGGTAACCCAGGGCAACACCAACTTTGGCGTCAGGAGGACATCACTGAGGGTAGGCGTACATATGGTAACCCAGGGCAATGCCCACTGTGGCATCAGGAGGATGTCACTGAGGTTAAGCTTAAAAATCATAACCCAGGGCAACACCAACTATGGCATTGGAAGGATGTCACTAAGATTAAGTTAACAGATGGTAACCCAGGGCAATGCCCTCTGTGGCATTAGGGGGATGTCATTTAGGTTAAGCTTAAAGATGGTAACCCAGGGTAGCACCCACTGTGGCATCAAGAGGACTTCACTGAGTTTAAGCTTAACAATATAAACCAAGTGCAATGTCCACTGTGGCTTCTGGAGGCCGTCATTGAGGAAAAGATTAAAAATGATAAACCAGGGAGACATCCACTGTGGCATCAACAGGATGTCACCGAGGTTCAGCTTAAGGATGGTAACCCAGGGCAAAACCCACTGTGGGGTCAGGAGGATGTCACTGAGGTCAAATTTAACAATGGTATGTAACCCACTGCAACACCCACTGTGGCTTTGGGAGGAGGTCACTGAGGTTAAGCTTTAAGATGGAAACCCAGGGAAAAAACCACCATGGCTTCAGGAGGAAGTCACCGATGCAAGATTAAGCATGGTAACCCAGGCAACACCCACTGTGGCCTCAGGAGGATGTCACTGACTTTAAGCTTATAGATGGTCACCAAGGGCAACAACCATTCTGGCATCAGGAGGATGTCACTGAGCTTAAGCTTACAGATGGTAACCAATGGCAAAACCCACTGTGGTGACTGGAGGACTACACTCAGGGTAAACTTACAGACAGTAACCAAGGGCAACACCCACTGTGGTGTCAGGAGGACGTCATTGAGGTTAAGCTTACAGATGGTAACTCAGGGTGATGCCTACTGTAGCATCAGGAGGACGTCACTGAGGGTAAGGTTACAAGATGGTAACTCAGGGCAACACCCACAGTAGCGTCAGGAGGACATCACTGAGGGTAAGCTTAACGACACTAACCCAGGGCAGCACCCACTGTGACATCAATAGGATGTCACTAAGGTTAAGCTTAAAGATGGTAACCCATGAAAACACCAATTGTGATGTTCAGGATGAAGTTATTAGGATTGAGTTTAAAGAGGGTAACCCAGGGCAGCAACCACTGTGGTGTCAGCAGAACATCAAAGATGTTGAGCTTAAAGATCATAATCCAGGTTAGCACCCACTGTGGTGTTAGGTGGATGTCACTGTAGTTAAGCTTAATGACAGTAACCCAGAGTAGTACACATTGTGGCATCAGGAGGATATCACTGAGATTAAGCTTAAACACAGTAACACAGGGTAGCACCCATAATGGTGTCAGGAGGATGTCACCGAGGTTAAGCTTTATGATCTTATCCCAGGCCAGCACCTATTGTGGCCTCTGGAGGACATCTCTGAGGTTAAACTTAAAATGGTAAACCAGGGTAACACCCACTATACTGTCAAAATGATGTCACTGAGGTTAAGGGTGTCATGGATTTTAAGCTTAACAATGATAACCCAGGGCAACACCCACTGTGGCGTCAGGCTGACGTCACTGAGGTTAAGCTTAACTACAGTAACCCGGGACAGCACCCAATGTGGCATGAGGAGGATGTCAGTGAGGATAAGCTTAAAGATGGTAACCCATGGCAGCACCGACTGTGGCATCTGGAGTACGTCACTAAGCTTAAGTATAATATGATAATCAAGGGCTGCACCCCATGTGGCATCAAGAGGATATCACTGAGGTTAAGCTTAAATATGGTAACCCAGGGCCCCAGCACCTGTGGCATCAAGAGGATGTCACTGAGGTTAAGCTTAAAGACAGTAACCCAGATCACTACCCCCTGTGTCATCTGGAGGACATCACTAAGGTTAAGATTGAACATGGTAACCCAGGGAGACACCCTCTTTGGTGTCAGGAGGACATCACTGAGGTTAAGCTTAGAAATGGTATACCAGGTTAGCATCCACTATGAAGTCATGATGATGTCACTGAGGTTAAGCTTGAGGTCACTTATGTTAAGCTTACCAATGGTAACCCAGGGCGATACTCACTGTGGCATTAGGAAGCCATCACTGAAGTTAAACTTAAAGACTGTTACCCTGGCCTGCACCCTCTGTGGCATCAGGAGGATGTCACTGAGGTTATGCTTGATGTCTCGGAGGTTAAGCTTAACAACGATTACCCAGGGCAACACCCACTGTGGTGTCAGGAGGACATCACTGAGTTTAAACTTAACTATGGTTACCCAGGACAGCACCCACTGTGGTATCATGATGACATCACTGAGGTAATGCTTAAAGATGGTAACCTAACGCAGCACCCACTGTGATGTTAGTAGGACATGATGGAGTTAAAGCTTAGTGACGATATCCAAGGGCCACACCCACTGTGGCATCAAGAGGACATCACTGAGCTTAAGCTTAAATATGGTAACCAAGAACTGCACCCCATGTGGCATCAGGAGGACATCATTGAGATTAAGCTTAAAGACGGTAACCCAGAGTAGGACCCAATGTGGCATCAGGAGGACATCAAAGAAGTTAAGGTTACAGATGGTAACCCAGTGCCATAAGGAGGACGTCACTGAGGTTAAGCTTAAAGACGGTAACCCAAGGCAGTACCCACTGTGGATTCAGGAGGACATCACTGATGTTAAGCTTTATGATGGTGACAAAGGGCAGCACCTACTGTGGCATCAAAAGAACATCACTGAGATTTAACTTAACGATGGTAACCCAGGCAATCAAACACTGTTGCTTCAGGAAGATGTCACTTAGGTTAAACTTAATGACAGTAACCCAGGGCATCCCCCACTGTGGCCTCAGGGGGACATCACTGAGGTTAAGCTTAAAGTTGCTAACCCAGGGAAGCATCCACTGTGGCATCAGGAGGACATCAGTGAGGAGAAGTTTATGGATAGGAACCCAGGGGCACACCCACTCTAGCATCAGGAGGACATCGCTGAGGTTAAGCTTAATGATGGTAACCCAGGGCTGCACCCAATGTGGCATCAGGAGCATATCCCTGAATTTAAGCTTTAATATGGTATCCCAGGACTGCACCCACTGTGGCTTCAGGAGGACGTCGCAGAGGTTAAACTTAAAAACGGTAAACCTGGGTTGCGCCCACTGTGGTGTCACGATGACATCACTGAGATTAAGCTTGACATTATTGAGGTTAAGCTTAAGGATGGTAACCCAGGGCAGCATCCACTGTGGTGTCTGGATGATGTCACAGATGTCAAACTAAATACTAGTAACCCTAGGGCAGTACCCACTACGGCATCATGGGGACATCACTGAGGTTAAGCTTAATGATGGTAGCCCAGGACAACACCCACAGCGATGCCAGGAGGATGTTATTGAGGTTAAGCTTAATGATGGTAACCTAGGGCAACATGCATTGTGATGTCAGGAGGACATCACTGAGTTTAAGCTTAAAGATGGTAACCCAGCACAGTGCCCAATGTGACATCAGGAGGACGTCACTGAGGTTAAGCTTAAGGTATGCAACCCAGGGCAGCAACTGCTGTGGTGTCAGGATGTCAGGAGGACGTCATAGCGGTTAAGCTGAATGACAGTAACCGAGGTCAACACATGCTCTACCATCAGGAGGATGTCACTGAGGTTAAACTTAAGGACGCCAATACAGGAAAACACAAGCTGTGGCGTCATGATGAGGTCACTGAGGTTGAGTTTAAAGACGGTAACACAGGGCTTCACACACCTTGGTGTCACAAGGGCATTGCTGTGGTCAAGCTTAAAGACAGTAATCCAGGGTTTCACCCACTGTGGTTTCAGAAGGATGTCACTGAGTTTAAGCTTAACTATGGTAAACCAGGGCCACATCCACTATGGCATCATGAGTATGTCACTGAGGGTAAGCTTAATGACATTAACCCATGACCACATGCACTGTGGTGACATGATGAAGTCCCTGAGGTTAAGCTTGACGTCATTGAGGTTAAGCTTAATGTGGTTACCCAGGACAACACCCAATGCAGCATCACAATGATGTCACTGAGTTTAAGCTTAAAGAAGGTAACTTGAGGCAGCACCCAATGTGGTGTCAGAAGGACGTCACTCAGGTTAAGCTTAAAGTTGGTAACCCATGGTTACCTCACTGAATTTAACCTTAAAGATGTTATTTCAGGATAGCACCCATGGTGGCATCAGGAGGACCTCACTGATGTTAATCTTAAAGACCGAAACCCAAAGGAGTAACTGATGTGGCGTCAGGAGGATGACACTGAGGTAAAGTTTAAGAATGGTAACCAAGGTCAGCACCTGCTGTAGTGTCAGGAGGACATCACTGAGGTTAAGATGAATGATGGTAAACCAGGGCAACACCCATCATGGCATCAGGAGAATGTCACTGATGTTAAGCTTAAGGACGGACAGTAACACAGAGCAACACAAGCTGTGGCTTTGTGATGTCACGAGGTGAGCTTAATATGGTAACCTAGGTAAGCACCCACTCTGGGGTCGAGAGGACGTCAATGTGGTTGAGCTTAAAGATGGTAATCCAGGGTCACATCCACGGTGGTATCGGGAGGACATCACTGACTTTAAGCTTAACTATAGTAACCCATGGACACACCCACTGTGTTGTAAGGAAAACATTACTGAGGTTAAGCTGTACGATGGTAACTCAGGGAAACACTCACTGTATCATTAGGAGGACGTCACTGAGGTCAAGTTTAATGATGGTAACCCAGGGCAACACTCACTGTGTCTTCAGGAGGATCTTACTAAAGTTAAGCTTAACAATGTTAATCCCGGGCAACACCCACTGTGGTGTCAGGAGGATGCCACTGAGGTTAAGTTTAACGAAGGTTACTAAGGGCAACACCCACTGTGGTGTCAGGAGGACGTCACTGTGTCTAAGATTAACCATGGTAACCCAGGACAACACCTACTGTAACGTCAGGAGGACTGCACTAAGGTTAAGCTTAAAGATGGTAACCCTGGGAAACACCCACCCTGATGTCAGGATGACATCATGGAGGTTAACCTTAATGATGGCAATCCAGGGAAATACACATTGTGAAGTCAGAAGGAAGTCACTAATGTTGAGCTTAAAGATGGTAACCCACAGCAACAACCCTTGTGATGTCCTTTGGAAGATTGGCAATGCCCACTGTTATGTTAGGTGGAAGATGGTAACCCAGGGCAATGGGCAATACCCATTTTAATTTCAACAGGAAGATGGTAACCCAGAGCAACACCCATTGTGTTGTGAAGTGGAATTCACTAAGGTTAAGCTTAAAGATACTGAACCAGGGCAGTGCCCATTGTAATGTTAGGAGGAAGATGGAAACTCAGGGTAATAACCATTGTTGTGTCAGTTGTAAGTCACTAAGGTATAAGCTTAAATATGGTCATCCAGGGGAACATCCATTGTGTTCTCAGGAGGAAGTCACTAAGTTTAAACTTAAAGACAGTAACCCAGGCCACCACCCACTGTGATGTCAAGCGGAAGTCACTGAGACTAAGATTAAAGATTATTACTCAGGACAATACTCATTTTGATGTCAAGAGGAAGACACTAAGGTGAAGCATGATGATGGAAACCCAGGGAAACACCCATTGTGATGTAAGTAGGAAGATGGTAACCCAGGATAACACCCATTGTCATGTCAGGAGGAAGACACTAAGGTTAAGCTTCAAGCTGGTAAACCAAGGCAATACCTATTGTGATGACAGAGGAAGATGCTAACCCAGGGCAACACCAATTGTGGTATCAGGAAGAAGTCACTAAGTTTAAGCATGAAGATGGAAACCCAGGGCAACACCCATTGTGATGTCAGTAGGAAGATGGTAACCCAGGATAATACCCATTGTCGTGTCAGGAGGAAGTCACTAAGGTTAAGCTTAAAGCTGGTAACACAAGGCAACACCTATTGTGATGACAGGAGGAAGATTCTAACCCAGGGCAACACTAATTGTGGTGTCAGACAGAAGTCAATAAGGTTAAGCTTAAAGAAGATCACTCAGTGAAAACCCACTGTGGTGTCTAGAAGAAGTTTCTGAGGTTAAGTTTAACGATGGTAAACCATGGCATAACTGTGGCATCATGTGGATGTCACGTAGGTTAAGCTTATGGATGGTAACACAGGGCAACACAAGCTGTGCTGTTGCAATTAGGTCACTGAGGTTGAGCTTAATAATGGTAATCCAGGGCCACACCCACTGTGGCATCAGGAGGACATCACTGAGATGAAGCTTTATGATGCTAACCCATGGCAAAACCCTTTGTGGTGTCAGGAGGAAGTCACTAAGGTTAAGCCTAATGACAGTAAGTGAGGGGTACACCCATTGTGATGTCAGGATATCAGTAGGAAATCACTAATATTAAGCCTACAAATGGTAACAAAGGCCTACACACATTGTGATGTCAAGAGGAAGATGAAAACCCAGGGCAACATCTATTGTGATGTCAGGGGAAAGATGGTAACCCAGGAAAATACACATGGTCATGTCAGGAGGAATTTGTTAAGGTTAGGCATAAAGACAGTAAACTAGGGCAACACACATTGTGATGTCAGAAGTAAGATAATAACCCATAGCAACACCCATTGTGATATGAGGAGGAAGATGGTAACCCAAGGCAACATCCACTGTGATGTCAAGACGAAGATGGTAATCCAGTGAACACCCAATGTTGTGTCAGGAGGATGTCCCTAAGGCTAAGCTTAAAGAACGTAACCCACAGCAACATCCATCATAATGTCAGGATGAAGTCACTAAGGTAAAGCTTAAAGATGGTAACCCAGGGCAACACCCATTGTGATGTCAGAAGGAAGATGGTAACCTGGGGAAACACCCATTGTTATGTCAGGAGCAATTCACTAAGATTAAGCATAAAGAAGGTAACCCAGGACAACAAATATTGTGAGGTCAGGAGGAAGATGGTAACCCATAATGACACACATTGTGATGTCAGGAGGTAGATTGTAATCAAGGTGAACACCCAATGTTGTGTCAGGAAGAAGTCCCTAAGGTTAAGCTTAAAGATTGTAACCCAGGGCAACACCCATCCTGATGTCAGGAGGAATTCACTAAGGTTAAGCTTAAAGATGGCAGGGAAACACCCCTTGTGA
>CAUYON010138825.1:0-26967 GCA_963573935.1 Arctocebus calabarensis
CCAGCTACTAGGGAGGCTGAGGCAAGAGAATCGCTTAAGCCCAAGAGCTGGAGGTTGCTGTGAGCAGTGTGACGCCACGGCACTCTACCCAGGGTGATAAAGTGAGACTCTGTCTCTACAAAAAAAAAAAAAAAAAGAAAAGAACCAGTGATCCCATTTTATTTTTTATTGTGGACAAGAGACTTGAACAGAAGCTTCTCTGAAGAAGACAGGTGCATGGTCTCCAGGCACGTGAAAAAAATGCTCATCATCTTTAATCATCAGAGAAATGCAAATCAAATGCAAATCAAAACCAGTTTGAGAGATCATCTAGCTCCCGCAAGACTGGCTCACATAACAAAATCCCAAAACTACAGATGTTGGCATGGATGTGGAAAAAAAGGGAGCCAGGGATTTTTATCTGTTTGATCCCTGCTATAGTCCCAGAACCTGAAACAGAGCTCGAGAAAAGGTAAGAATGAATGAATGATTTCCACTTTATCTGTGCTCACCATCCAGCTTACGAAAATTATAAATATATATATTATGAATAAAATAAAAAATTATGTGTATGTGTTGAAGTCATCCGTGTATCCTTCCTAGATTCAGCCTCCTCCCTCTCTCCCAGAAGTAAGCCCCATCCTGAATCTGGGGCTTATCCTGTCCATGCATTTCTTTATCTTACATATATATGTGTTTTCCAGCAGTACGTGACTCTAGGATAGCCGTATACTACATCATATCTCAGCCTAGTACAAAATAGCACAGCATAGTATAGTATAGCCTTAAATATAGTAAAGTGGTTCTCAAACTTTGATGTGTATCTGAATCACCAGGGGAGCTTAAATAAATCTCTGTCTAGGCCCCATATGAATTTCACCTGAAAATCACCAGGGCCTAGAACTACAACTTGTTTTTCAAAAGCTCCTGGGTGCTTCTAATGGCAACCAGGTTTGAGGACCAGCAATATAGCCCAGGATAGAGTGAAGTTAATGGTAGGGAGTCAGGCTCAGGAGCCAGCCTACCATGACCTGAATCCTCTAGAATCTCTAGCATTCCCTGGATACCACACTCAGCAACCCCAGATGGGCAGCACACAAAACCTCTTCTTAGATTCTAGCGCTACCCATTCCACAAACCTATCCTGAGCACTTTTTCTGAAATATTTAACTCAGTCCTTTCAATATGGCTTTTCATCTGTTTCCTTCATAATCTTCAAAAAAAAAATCAATTCCTTGCTTTATTAATATTCCTGAATTTGTAAAACTTTATTGAAGTGTAACATGTAATACAGAAGGAAGCAAAAATCATAATTGTACAGCTGGATGAATTTTCATAAACTGAACACAGCCATGTGACAAGCACTTAGATCAAGAAGCAGAACATCACCAGCCCCTCCAGAAGTCTCTCTCAGTCTCTTACAGTCTGTACCCTCCACAAGAGCAACTACTCAGTAGACATCTAGTCAATAGAGTAATGTTGTCTGTTTTATTTTGTTGTTGTGGTTGAGTCAGAGTCTCATGCTGAACCTCAAACTCTTGGGCTTAAGCGACTCTCTTGTCTCAGCCTTCCAAGTAGCCAGGACTACAGGCACCCGCCAAAATGCCCAGCTATTTTTTTGTTGCAGTTGTCATTGTTATTCATCTGGCCCCAGGCTGGGTTCGAAACCACCAGCCCTGGTGAAGGTGGTGGGCACCCTACCCACTGAGCTTTGGGCGCCCCCAATGTTGCCTGTTTTTGAATGCCATGTAAATAAAATTATAGAATACATACTCTTTCTTCTGGTCCTTTCTCTCTCTTTCTTTCTTTCTTTCTTTCTTTTTCTTTTTTTAAGACTGTCTCATTATGTCACCCTCGGTAGCGTGCTGTAGCGTCACAGCTCACAGCAACTTCAAACTCTTGGACTTCAGCGATTCTTTTGCCTCAGACTCCCAAGTAACTGGCTATTTTTGGGTTGCAATTGTCATTGTTGTTTAGCAGGCCTGGTCTGAGCTTGAACCCACCAGCCTCCATGTAGTGGCTGGCACCCTACTCACTGAGCTATGGGCACCGAGCCTCATCTGGTCCTTTCATTTGGCATATAAGGTCTGAAAATTCTGAGAACTCATCCTTGAAAAAGTGCTACATACTTTATTGTGGAATATCACTACTCTCGCCTTCGAAGTACTCTCTTAAGGAAGCCATGCAATGACACCAGTGCCTACTTTGCCTTTCAAAGGGCTTTTGGAACTCTTTTCCTGAAATGGTCATCAGAGCTGTCATTGTATTACCCTTGAAGTCCTGAATGTTATCAAAATGTCTTCTTTTCTATATTTCCTTTATCTTCAGCTAAAGAAAAAAGTCATTGGGGACCATATCAGGTGACTAGGGAGGGTGTCCTAATACTGTTATTTGGTCACTAAAATATCCCTCACAGACAGTGCCATGTGAGCTGGTGCATTGTTGTGATGCAAGAGCCATGAGCTATTGGTCAGGATTTTCAGTTAAGATTTTCCTGTTTCTCAATCCAATGATTTTGATGCACAATTCAAGAATTTTTTGCAATGTCCTTGTCAGTTTTGTGCATTAATGACTTCCCTGTCCTCTCTTCATCAGTGACACTTTCTCTTCCCTCAGAAAAATGTTTAATTAATCTGTATACTGCTATTTTCTTCGTGGCATTATCCCCACGGATGTGAACTAAAAGGTCCCTGATTTCACTTCTATTCTTGCCAAGAGTAACAAGAAATTTATGAATGTTTGTTCATTGCTCTAATTCACGCTCCAATATTCTCATGATGGCACACAAAAACACACAACAACAATGCATAACACTCAGTAAGACATTACCTTACATCAATACAAACACATACCAAGGTTATGAAACTTTAGGGGTTGTTTGTACCGTGCTGCCAATGTAAGCATATGGTGGAAAGTTCTCAAACTTAATTATCATACCTCATAGTATAAAACATCTTACTTTCATTATTTTTATTATGTTTTAGATGATTTAAAATGTATAAAAATACAGATAAGAAATGAAAAAGACTAATTATAAATAATAGATTTGATTCATTATATAGATAAATTTGAGAAATAATGTAAAGGGTTCTATAATTTATTTTTTAAAATAGAATTACCTATTTTCTTCAAAGAATAGAGAAACTTTTAGATTGCCTATTTTACTTAGTAATTCATAGAGCTGTCAGTCTGCTTTTACATAACATATATTACTTAGAAAACAACATGAATATAGATTATGTGCAAAGACACTGCTAGAAAAGCAGGTCTGCAGCTGTGCATGCCCTATTAACAAATTATAATAGGTCATATCTAAAATTAATTTTTATTTCACCTGGGGTGAAATGGCTAGATATGGTTTAAAGGCTAACTGTAAACTCACAGTAATAATTTTAGGCTAAAAACAACATTAGTCTGAAATGCCTCTTGATTCATTTATGCAAAAAATTTTGAGGGCTAAGAATATAATGTTGAGTAAAACAAAACTTGGTCTCTGCCCAAATAGATCTTTAGTCTGGTGAGAGATAGACATTAGTGAAAGAATAAATAGATGTTTATTGCAAACTTATGATGAGAATAAATGCATATATTATACATTTATAATTGTGCAAATAAATTTAAACATAATACTAAGGGCTTGCTAGAGGCACAATAGCCTTATTGAGAGCCTATTGAGGGAGTGAACTGATGTGGAGAGTTAGAGAGAGTTTCCCCCCCAAAAAGTGACAAGAAAGTCCATGATTAAAAGCAGGATACAAATGAATACTGATGAGATTTAAAAAGCAGTCTTGAAACATTATAAACTACATATGCAGAAACTGAGTGCAACACCTCAGCATTCCAGTTGTCTAATAGTCTCTAGCACTATTATTCACCTCTGTTCCCTATCCCCCAACACATGCAAGGCTATATAGCTATTATGTAACCGTCAAATGTCAGGTGAATGTCTCTTACTTAGGGAAGAATTCTCCAGGTGGGTCATTCATCCAAAGTGGGTCAAGGACTCCACTTTTATCCTATTACATTATTTCTCACATCTTATTTTGTTTTGGGGGATTTTTTGTTTTGTTTGTTTTGAGATTGAGTCTCACTCTGTTTCCCTGGGCAGAGTGTTGTGGCTCAATCTACTGGCCTCAGGCAATCCTCTTGCCTCAACTTCCCAAGTAGCTGGGACTACAGACTCCCACCAGCACATGTGGCTAGTCTATTTTTTTTTAGTAAAAATAAAAAATAATTGTACATTTAATATAAAACATGTAAAAATAATTGTACATATTATATGGATTTATTTATAGTAGGGATAAATACCTTTTTAATAGTAAGGATAGAGTCTCACTCTTGGTCAAGCTAGTGTCTAACTCCTGAGCTCAGGCAATCCACATCCCTGGGCATCCCAGAGTACTAAGATTGCATGTGTGAGCCAGCATGCCCAGCTTCATATCTTCTTTATAGCATTTGTGCATGTTTCCATTTTTTGTAAAGAGTAACATGGGATGATAGATGCCATGGCTTCTCATAATACCTGGCATGTCAAAGTTTGCAATAAACATTAGCTCTTAATCTGTACAATCTGTATAATTATTTTTAATATTAGTCTCTTTAATATTTTTATATTAGTCTCTCCAAAACCACTCTTTGCTCTATGAAACCATATATCACATTTTCCCCAGTAACCCCAGAATTTGACAGGGAACTCAGCCCTAGGGGGCCAGCACAGCACATTATTAAGTGTGAAGACACTGGAGTTGGATTGTCTGGGTTTGAATCCAGTGCTAGTGGTGTGACCTTGACCATCTTGTTTAAGGTCTCTTAAACATGTCTCATCAGACTGTAGACGCGATGCCAAAACTTACCTCAGGATCATGTCAAATAAGCTTATGCTTATACACTAGGAAGAACAGTGCTTAGATCTATGCATTAACTATTATTATTATGAAGGATTCAGTAACCACCACTGTTCTACTCTGCCTTCTTTAATAATACACTGGCATCTTTTGTTTTTCTTTTTTTTTTGAGATAGAGTCACCCTGGGTAAAGTGCTATGGCATCACAGCTCACAGCAACTCAAACTCCTGGGCTCAGCTTCCCAAGTAGCTGAAACTACAGGTACCCACCACAACTCCCAGCTAGTTTTTCTATTTTTAGTAGAGATGGTCTCACTCTTGCTCAGGTTGGTCTCTACCTTCTGAGCTCAAGCAATCCTCCTGCCTCAGCTTCCCAGAGTGAAGCTAGGATTGCAGGCATGAACCACTACACCCTACCTACACTGAAATCTTAGTGCCCTGATGCCTTGTCTACAGTGTGCAGGAAAAAAAAGAACTGAATTCCACAACATAGTTCACCCAAGCCCACTTCACACATCTTGGGCCCTCCTTAGTTTGCTTATCAGAGCCTTGGCATACGCCCAAGGACCTCAGCAATACTCATTTTTAAAAGTCCTAAATTGACAGCCGTTTGAAAGAACTTATACTTTTAAAAACTTTGCCTTTTTTTCTGCTAAATTATCTAGGACAACATTAGTGACTTATATATGAAAAAATGAGGGAATGAGACAAAAGGTGAGGGAAACAAGGTCACAGTGAGACTAGAGCAGATCAGGGGTAAGCAGGCATACCTCTGACTGCAGGAACAATGTTCTTTCTAACATACCACATTATTTCCTCATTTCTTTAGTTAATATTGTATTGGTCTTCATTTTTGGAGCAAACCAGAGGAATTTGGCCAAAAGGTAATGAAAAAATATGGTTAATCGCATTTTGGTATTTTTTTCCAAATGAAAATTGAGACACAGATTTTAAAAACTATGCCATGTAATAATGATTATACAAATTTAATGCATTGAGAGCTAATAGTTATTACCTAACATGCTGTATGAGGCACTGAGGAAGGATATGATATATGCAATCTCATATCATCCCTTTAAAAAACAAGGAGCAGGGTGGCACCTGTGACTCAAAGGAGTGGGGTGCCGGCCCCATATGCCAGAAGTGGCTGGTTCAAACCCAGCCCTGGCCAAAAACTGCAAAAAAAAAAAAAGAAGCAAAAGATGAAAATTACTATTATAACCCCCATCTCCTATGCCTAGGTCAATTTCTTGTGAACTTCCTAGGCCTTAATTCCATGAAAGGACTGTATCCATTCATTGATACATTCATTCACCTTGCATCTGGTGGAAGGGACTGTATTCATTCGTTTCCTGGCCAAGGAACCCATACACCTATATATAGCCTGAGACTAAAGGCCTAAAGGAGGAGATGGGGAAAGACTGGGAGAGAAACGGAGAGAGCTTCTCTCTCCCCACTAGAATTCTCTCCCTCTACCAGGAGCCTTAATGTTTTCTGTATTCTTTTTCTGTGAATAAATTCTGTCTTACAAAAAAAAAAAAAAAAAAAATTTTCACCGTGTACCTAAGATCCTCTTACACAAGTTGAAAATCATCGCTCTGGAGACTAAGAACAATAATATTGTCTTATAAGGTGACTAGAAATTGCTTTATAATGATAATTTGTGGAATTTTAAGATAACTTTTAAAGCATAGAAAAATCAGGTTACAGGTAATAACACTGACACCAATGTATGGAGAATTTTAAAGTTACAGTAAAGTGTATTTACCTTAAACCATGTGATTCTATTATGCTTTAGTCTGTGATTTTATGGAATATGAGAGTTAAAAGGTATCTTAAAAATTATCTAGAAGAGACATTTATTTTTTAGTAAAGAAAATATTACCCAGAAACTCAATTTTTAAAAACTGATAAACTACTTAAAACAAAATAAATTGAGCTTATTTTTGGTGAACACAAATGTTTGTAATTTAGCATTGTGGAAGACAGATGCAATCATATGTTATTTCGTGTTGTTGTTGTTGTTGTATTTTCTTTTTTTGGTTGACTTGAACAAGAAAATACTGATATACTTAGATGAGTAATGGTCGTGATAAGGTTTTAAAATCAGCTCATTTGCAATTTCAGAATGCTCTTTATTAAACAGAAACTGAGGCCAAGTCTGCACTAAATAACAGATCTTCAGCTTTTCTCCCGAGTGTGTATGTATTGTTTCTTTTACAGTTTATAATATACTTAAAGATGGATTATGACGTTAGACTCCAGCCACAGAACCGTAAGGATTTTAGGAGCTCGTTTTGACCAACACAATGTCAGTAGACTCTTCATACGAGAGATGCGTCAGCAGAGGCACGAAGCAGATAAGCCACTGGTTGGGGGTCGACTCTGGCAGGCGAAGGATCAGAACTTAGGTCCTCTGCCTTCTAAACTTGGGCTCTTTTTGGTGCACACTGCTTCTATTATTAAATTACCTAATTTGTCAGAGCAAAAAGCAAAACCTTTAGGGATGCTATTAGCAATTTACTATTTCTAGTTCTTTTGGGAATCTGTTAATTGCCCTTTCATAAACGATGCTCATTATGATTAAGACTTTGATTAAATGTGAAAGTCTAGAATTTATGTAATATGACAGACATATTTAATGTGAATTTAAAGTACCATGGGAGAATGAAATGTGCATTCAAACCTCTCAACCCTGTAATACATACATACTTCTAATCAATCAAGGGTTTTTTGAGAACCTGCTTTGTGCTAGTATGACCTGTTTTTTCCCCTTCTTTCCTTAATGAAGCTCACAGTTTCATTAAGAAGAGCTCATATTTGTAACAGTCACCATCAGAGCATGAGCAAGAATTCAGACAAAGTAAGGTTCAGCCTCATGGAGGTCAGGGGTTCTTGGCACAGCCCTCCAAGTGGGGATGAGGGGAGCATTCTGGCAGGAACAGCAGATGGCCAACATTCATGGATGTTGACTCTGGTGAGCACTGTGTTAAGGCTGGATCTGGAAAAGAGTTAATTCACAAAGCAATTCTAAGCTATTAAGCTCAATCCTTCTTCCAGAAGAAGCGCTTGAGGCTTAGGGATATTAAGGGGCTTGCACAGTTACTTACCAATGAATAAAGGGCCTGGGGTGCAGCCCAAGTTGACCTGACTTCACAGCTCCTGCCACCATTGCTCTACCACATGGTCTTTCGCTCTTCTGTGTGAGCCCAGGCAAGGAAGACAGTCAGGGATTTGTGGGATGGCAAGGGAAGTTTCCAGATCTAAGAGTGTGTGTTGGGAAGATAATAAGATCGGTGGCAAGGAGAGTTCAGGTAGGGCCTGGAAGGCCAGAGGAAAGCGTTTGGAAGGTAGTCTAAGCCTTCACTGCTTTGTAGAACATCTTACTCAAGTTTTCATGGTCACTTAGGTAAAATAGAATCTGTTTTAGCCTTGCAAATAACCACAAAGAGAAATTAGTTAAATGATGTTAAGTATGGCCTACTGATAGGATAGTAGGTATAACGTTCTTATGAGGTAGGGATTACACCTTCTTTCCCATTCATTTTTAGAAAGTGCTTATTGCGGGCTCGCTCTGCAGAGGCGTCCTGCTTAGTCCTGCTGGCGGCACCTGCATCCCGGGTGAGGGAGGCCTGGCATGAGGAGGTTCCCGGGAGACGCTCAGTGACTGAATGACTGAAATTTCCTCCCCCCTTCCTTGCTTCCCTCCCTTCCCCCCCTTCTCACCTTCCTTCCTCTCCTCTTTCTTCCCTCCTTCCCCAGTGATGAGATTCTCTGCTCCCACGAAATGGAGTGCAGACAGACAGGAGACAGAAAACCAACAGGGCCATTAAATACACTGCATGATTCCAGCCAGCGAGAAATGCTAAGAATAAAACAGGGCCGGGTTATGAGAGAGATGGTGCCGTGCTTGGGGAAGGTGTGGCCCCAGCAGGCCCCGCTCAGGCCAGGCCTCGTGAGCAGAGGCGACCGGAGAGGAGGAGGCAGCCACACGGACAGCTGGAGGACGCCCCCGGCGAGGGAGAGCAAGGCCTCGGAGGGGGCGAGTCGGGTCACTTAGAGAGTCTCAGGAAGGCCAGCGGGGCCACAGCATCGTCCGCAGGATGGGGACGGAGGACAGATCCCACAGGTGCCTTCCTGCTCACAGTGCAGGAAGGACTCTGGGTTTTATCCCAGTCCTAAGTAATGGAGATGGGAGTTGTCAGCATCAAGTTTAAACAGAACTGAGGTCATGTTCACAGGGGGTCAAAAAGAGAACAGAGACCAAGAAGAAATTTTGACAGTGAATTCTCAGGAGTCAGAGCCCGAGGGTGTAAAAGAAGCACATTGCCTAGGAGGAAGACGCCAGGCGTCCTGAAGGGCGGAGCGGGGGAGGGATCGGGAACGCAGATGCTGGGCTTGGAAAGGTCATTTAGTCATTGCGAAGACATTTCTCAGTGAGAGGAGCCATAAGAAAAAAAAGTAGAAGAAAGAGGGGCTGAGGGTTTTCAGAATTCTCATGCTATTATTCAAAGAGGATCCCCCAAATCAAATCTAGTACTGGCACACTCATTTCAACGCATCATTTATCGTCTTTCTTCTCTTTCTCTCTCCCATCTTTCCCTCCTTCCTTTTCTTTCTTTCTGTTTTTTTTTTTCCTCCTTCCTTTTCTTAATGGAACTAAGTATGTTATTTATACTTTTTGTATTTTAATTGTTTTGTCAGTAAAGTGACTACATTCATAGTAGGGAAAAAATCAGGGCAGTGCAATCAGATAAAATTCTATATTTTAAAATGAGCTATATAATAATAGTTGGGGTTATTATACTTGGAAAAGTTACTTTTAATTCCTAGGGATCAAATCCGTGAATTACTGATGCAGGGATTACTAGATTGTCATTATTATGACCTTTCTGCTATAGTTCTCTTTCCTTCTTGAATCATCAAGACTTGATTACTTAGGTGAAGATGACACTGTTTCCTGGGAGAGGAAAGTGGGAACCACAGCAGCACAGCAAGGCCTCCCTCCAGCTCTGCGGGAGCGCCCCGATTCTTGGCTCAATGCTGACTGCGCTGACGCCAAGTTCTGGATTCGTTTGCATGGCAACAGCTCCTGCCATCCCACTTCCAATTACCTGCAGCTGGGCGTCCAGCCCCCTCAGTCACCCCGGGTTCTGCTCACCCATCTGTTACTGCTCAGTGACTGAATGACTGAATGTGAGGCTTGCTGCCCCAGAAAGAAGGTAGCTGTTAGAAATTCCAACTTAATGTACCAGCAAGAGGACCTAGCCCAGCAATCACCACACAGGGACACGAACATTTACCTCCTCTAGTGAAGTCAAGAATAAAGAAGGAGCTGACGGAAATCAGGCCAGGGAGTGTCCCCAGCCACAGGGACGTTGAGTCCCACTCAGCTTGCAGACAGCCACCTTTAAGGTATTTCCTCCAGCACAAGAGTCCGTGGGTGGGGATCTGTCCCTCTCTTCATCTTTGTAGATCTCTTCACCCTCCAGAGACACCATGGCCTGTGTTCAGACCTCGTTACTGAGAACACTTTTAATCATATAGCTGATTATTTTAACATTTCAAAATGGCTTGGTTCACTTAGAAAGCTCTGTGTGCCCAACTGGGTAGGAGGCTGAACTGACAGAGCAGGGCGATGCCCACGGATCACATTCAGTTCTGTCCCCAAGGCTCTGCAGAGAGCTCAGGGAGCCAGAGGGAGAGGGAGCTGTGGGCAGGGGCTATGTCGGCCGCCTCCATAAACCTGGCTGAACATCCTCGTCTGCATTGCTTCTGTTAGTCAGAGGGAATCTGATGGTCTGAGTCTTGGGGAAACAACTTAGTATGTCTGTGATGTGAGCAAACCCTCTGGCCTCCCCGCACGTTAGGAAAGGATAGCCGCTTCAGAGCAGGACACGGGAAGTCTGAGTCTCAGTCTTTGCATTTGCTCATGCGGCTTTGTATGGGCAAGTCCCTTAACTTTTTTAACCTCATTTTTTTACTCTTTACAAAGGGGGTCAAAATATTACCTTCCTCCTAGGATTGTTGGGAGGATTAAGTGAGATAATACTTATAAGATATAGAAGATTTGTCATAGAGTAAAGACTCAACGAATGTCACCCATCATCAATCTCTGAACTGCTGAGAACTAAATGAAATCTCACTGTATGTGTGGAAGTACTTTGTTCAGATGTAAAGAAATACTAATTATTGCAGTGATGAGATTGTCTTTAGTCCTGCTCTCCTCAGGAACTTTGCCAGTGATTCCGAGTTGGAGAAGGTATGGTTCTCAGAGGGACAGCACACCCCTGGGGTGGGATCCCAGCAGAACATATCAGGGCCATGGCCTCCAAGTGACAAGTTGAACTTGATAAGAGGTAAAAGTAAAATTTCTTTTTAGGTTCAAATAATAACATGTGTAACAACTCATAGGGTGAGACCTGGCTTGGAAGCAACAGACGTGAAAAGTCTGAAGCCTCACGTTGGTGATGCTCAAACTCTGGCTGAGGAGGGAACCTTGTAACTCTGAGAAGTGTTCGTGCCATGGCGTTCCACTCTAATCGTAAGACAGCTGGAATTACAGAATTGGTTCTAGACCCCAAATCTTATGAGGCCTTTTAAAATACTAGATAGAAAGAATGTTGGTGAGTCAGTGGTTTGGAAATACAGTGGATGAAGGAGCATTAAACGTTCCAAGTTGCAATCAGGAACACAGATTGCATCAGCTTCTTGCTAACACAGAAGGCAGAAGCGTGACAGAGAACAGTGCATGGGTGGGAGAAAGAATATTGTTTCATGAAAGGAAAAACAGTAATTTCTGTGGCCTAGATGGCATGGATCAGTGACTGTCCTGCCCCTATGGGTTGGAGTGGAGGCTGCTTATCAGGGTGTCATTTTGGACCAGACAGCCTCTTACCTCACTGTGTTTTATGATTATGTGATAGAGCAGAATGTACAGATCATTCTTGATTTTTATAAAAATGTATCCATGCACAAAGACATACTTGTGAAATATATACATTCAGTTCTAACTAAATGACACCAAAGGTGAGAATGACGAAAGAGCCTCCAATTTTACTTAATGTTAGGGGCCTGTCTGCAATGTCTGTGTCATGTTATAAGAGTATTTAGGGGCTAGCAGGGAAGGATCATGGCTGGCTCTTACGTCCATTGCCTGCACATGTAATAATTAGGTGATATTTATCGAAACATTCACTTGTTTCCAGAAATATTTTAAGCTTATATATTTGACAAAACTACTCAGTAATATTGGTACTATCTTTATTTAATTTGACTCAGGAGGACGCTGGCCCTGAGAGGTGTAAGGGGCTTGCCCAGCATTGCATGTCTAAAAGGCCCAGAGCCGGGATTGGAACTCAGGAAGTCTGTCTAGTTCCAGAGCCTGTGTTCTGTGTTAACAGACTGTATTGCCTCTCCTGAAAGAAGGTCAGTATTTATCCAGGCGAGGAACTGATGGGTAAATGAACAGTACAAGAACTACAGGGGACATGGAGCAGGTGAAAGGGGACAGAGAGAGGACGCAGAAAGGGTGACGAGGGACTGATAACTGCCACGATTCTTTTTCGGGTTGATTGTGTGTAGAACATGTTGGGGTGAAGAAGAGTGATGTGTGTTAGCACAGAGAGGCAGACGCTTCTCTTGGGCTCCTCCTCTCCCTTTGCAGGGGAGACGCTTTCTGTCAGAATGATTAGGTAGAAGCTAACAGTGAAGTCCCTCAATTAGCATTCCTTCAGAATGCCATCTGTAAGTGACTAAAGGAGTGACAGCCTGAAGGCAGTACACAGGGTTGACTCTGAGAAGACAGGACAAGAGCGCGGAGGCAGAGCCGCTCAATGACTTGCCTGCAGCGTGTGAAGGGTCCACCCACCGCATGGAACAAACGCCCCCCACCACGCACAGAGGGACGGGAAACTAATTTTTGACTGCAGTGTATGATTTACTGGGTGCTTGCAGATGCAGCCTATACTTAGTTTTGTACGAGATTTAATAGAATGTTTCAAACTTTTATAACCATTTGGCAGCTTGCAAAAAAAAAAAAAATAAAATAAAACACAAAATAAAGCAAAAAATCAGTCCAGGTTATGGAGACGATGCATTTCAGAGTGCCGCTGAACTGGATGCATTATGCCAGGACCTTGTGACAGCTCATCGACTCTCATCCCAACTCTCTCCGATACTTGCTATCCAGGTAGGTCAGGGTCAGAAGACTTGATTATCTCAAAGCTTTTGCAAAACAGTTCTTCATTGTTATGTTACGAGGTATCCACATCAGAAGCCTGCCTGGTCCTGCTCACGTGGGATTGAAACTTAGGGAATAGTTTGAGTCCATATTACCTACAGTCTTCATTCAAGAAACTATGTCAATGAGATGGTCAATAAATGCTTTTCCCCTCCGAGCCATTCAAACACTTGAAATCTGTTTGTACAGGGAGGGACTGCATTGAACTGAATCTCCATGTTTTTTTCTCCATTGGTTCCTTCATCCAGTAACCAAACTGAATTTTGTTATGTGCAGACACAGTGTTAGAGCTTCACACACATTAGTTGACTTAATCAATATAAGTGTTCTGAAACAAGCACTGATTTCCATCTTATGGGCTGTCGTGTTTCAGTAGCATGCACAAGGTGGCCGAGATGTGTTGGGGGAACATTCTGCTTCAGCTGAACCGGTATGATCAGAACTCTCAGCCCTCAGGACCCGTCTCCGTCTCTGTCCATGCCCTTGACTCTCTCCTTGCTCCACTTGAACTCTGATCGTTTATGTGTCTCACTGGCTATGAGGTTAAGATTCTAGACTAATGATATATGTTAGAAATAGAGTGCAAGCCACATATGTAAGTGAGCATTTCTTTTTAGTATCCACATCAGAAAAGCAAAAGGAAACGGGTGAAAGTAATTTTGAAAATAGGTTTTATTTACCCCAATATATCAAAAAACTCATTTCATCATATAATCAACCTAAAAACTATTAATGCGATATTTTATATTCTCCCTTTTTGCTATTAAGTCTTTGATATATGGCCTATATTTGACACTTACGACCCCTCTCCATTTGGACTAGCCACGCTCAGGGGTCAGTGGCCACCTGTGTTAGTGGCTGCCATCCTGCCCGGCACGGCCCCGGGGAGGCGTCTTCAGTTGCTAAGAGGTCAGAGCGCACATTCCAGCTCCCGGCTGGCCTTGGGAGAGCTGCTCTTCCCTTCCTCCACAGTGTCAGACGTCTTCCCTAGGCATGGGGCTGCCAGGACACGGACGCTGTTTCCCTGCCTCCTCTGAGGCTGGGTGGCCCCATGGCTCAGTCTGGTTGCTGGGATCAAGACCACAAGGAAGTAGGCAATTTCTGGGTTATGCGCTTCGAGAGAAAGGCATGAGCCACCTGCTATCGCTCCTTCCTGAAGCTGAGATGCCCGCGTGGTGCTAAGCCATCTCCAGCTACCCAGAAGAGGACCACAGGGACGGCCCTGCTCCAGGCCCGAGGCTCTGGGAGTCCTTAGAGCACCCTGTGACAGTCTCCCAAGAGGGCAGGGTGCTCCGCCATGTCTGCACCCCGATCTTAATTGAAGTGCGGTCACCTCCCCTTACTGTCATTGCTCCTGGAACCCGACTTCATGCCTGCTCACAGGGGCTGCACCTGCCGCTTTCTTCAGGTCTCAGCTGAAGCTTGACTTGAGCAGGAAACTCTTCCTCACTCTCTTCAGAGAGGGCACGGCCCTTGTCACATGCTCCTGTGCATCCCCGGACTGCTGCTTCCCTGGTGTTCACATGTGGGATCATCAATGTCAGAGTTCCCAGCTCGATGGTCAGCACCACAAAGGCAGGGCTGCGATCATCTCCTCAGCACTGGGAACAGAAGGAAATGTCCTCAAGGTGTTCATGCTCTTCAGGTCTGATGGGGACATAAACTCTCTGTAGATTGTCCTGGGCCACGTTAAAGGTCATCACAATGGCAAGGTTGACTGGACGAACCCAACTGCCCATGTGGTAGGGGTTGAATTACACCCCTTACAAACACATGCTGAGCTCCTAATTCCCAGAACCTCGCAGGTGACCTAATTTGGATTAGTGTTATTGTAGGTGTCAGTTCAGGTCACACTGGACCAGGGTGGGCAGCTGCCCTTTAAGAAGAAGAGTGGGACACAGAGGGAGAAGGTGGCCATGTGATGAAGGAGGTGGAGACTAGAGTGATGTGTCCATAAGCCAAGGATTCCTGGCAAACATGGGGAGCCAAAAGAGGCAAGGAAGGAGGACTTTCCCATCCAGGTTTCAGAGGATGCATGGCCATGCAGGCACCCTGATTTTTCAAAGGAGACAATAAATTTGTTGTTTTGCACTACCCAGCTATGGCAGCCCTAGGAATGTGCACACCAAGGCAGACCCCGCCATCCCCCCAAGCCGCCCCATGCACTCTCCTCTGGGCAGAACTCCACAGCCCACTGCCCCAGGCCAGCCCACCTGTGGGATGAGGCGGCCTTGCCAGCTGGCGGCCCTCGGCAGGGGTGTTGCCAGCTCTTTGTCACTTCCAACAGGGATCTTTAAGACAGGTAAAGAAATAAGGGAACTTTGCCAAGGAGTTAAAGGTATTTATACCTCTGTAGGACAACGTCCCAGGAAAGGCACAGGCACATGGAGGACAGGGTGTCCCCACGACAGGAAGCAGGAGGGACATACAATCATTCAGGTCACACAAAAATGCCTCTTTCAAAACAGACCATCTGGGAAAGAGTATCCTCTCAGGGAAGAAAATTCTTACTCCTCAGTCTTGAACTGAGAATAAATTAAGAGAGATAGTAGACATATGTTACTCATTTTTAAAACTCTATATTCCCATTAAAAAGAATGAAGGCTACACTGCATGTTTCTGCAGTGGTTACGGATCACCGCGTGTGCACACACATACACACACGCATTCCCCCCCACACATGCATGCCCCCCCCCCACACACATGCATTTCTCCCTCACTCATGGAATACTTTGCATCACAAAATATTTTCAGTGGCTCTTTCCTTTCTCTTTTCTTCTAGAAGGCTAACTCAATTATCTCTTTCTATTTGACAGAATTCACATCAAATGCAAATGATATGACACCAGGATGCTGCTTCCCCTGTTGCCCAGGTGGGAGGGAAACAGTGGCGATGATAAAACTGTAATTGCTCCAACCTTTGCCAAGGTTACCTCTCCCAAGGTGTCTCACATATAAATGCTTGCTCCTGATGTTTTCCAATTATTTTCCCTTAAAAGAAATACTTTAATATATTTAGTTCAAATTGCAGGATGGTAATTATGCTTCTGAATCTGATTAAGTGGCAGGGTAGAGGGAACCTTTGAGTCCATGAGGGAATATTTGTTGTTCAGTTCATGGACCTAATTTTCCTTAGTAGAAAGATTTGTGTGATAAGCTTTGAGATGGCCTTTTTTCATTAGTTATTTATAAAGGCCTTATTAGACTGATTAAATTCATATATGGGGAGAAAGATGTTATTGTTAATCAATTTCTAATTTAAATCTATTCATGACTTAGCTGATAGAAACCTATGCTCACCAAGGAGGTTGGATTTTTACTCAGATTGCAAATCACTACCATGTCACACATTGTGCTAATAAATAGAACATTTAACTTTAAAAAATTAGAATCCGTATTTATCATATTTGTTATATCACTCCTTTCCTCAAAAATCCCATTACAACTCCCTACTTCATAGAAGATAAAAACCCAGGCTTTGGCTTGGAGTGCCAGCCTTTCCATGGCCTTTCCATGTTACCATATACCCAACCTTCGGGGCATTAATGCTGCTCCCTGGTACTTTCAGTTCTCTTTTCCCGAGAGTTCCCCTTTGAAATTAGATGTAGCCAAATGATGCGTTTGGCCAGTGAAATGTGAGTGGAACTGACCTGTGTAAGTTGAGACCAAAGCCTTTAACTGCTGGTGTTCAGCTCTCCGCCCCTCCCTTGCTCCTGCTTCAGTGACGGTGACATTCAAGATGCTCTGGGCTGCACCAGATGACCTCTGCTTGAGAATGGGACAGAGTAGCCCTTCCTGCCACCTCTAAAGGGAATGCCTTTTGGGTGCATGAGGAACAAACCTTTGTTATTTTCAGCCACAAACATTTTGGGGTTGTTTGTTACTGCAACAGACTTTAGTCTATTCTGACTAATATATCAAGGGTGTTCTTAATTTTTGTAGTCAAATTCTATTTTTCAAGTGAAATCTGATGTGGAACACCTATGTACCTGTATAATAATGGTAGAGATAGTCTTGTTGAGGAGCACAATGGGGTGAGGAAGTGTGTAGGGGGAGGATTTAGCTTCTACTTCACCTGCTGTAGGAGCCCCTCCACACATTTCTCAGAAGTCAAGCTGAAACCAATGATCTTGTCCAAATACATTTTGCCAGTTAAGGTTTAGTTCAAAGGTAACAGCTGGCTGACTATAAGCACAATCTGGACTCCCACACATGTTTTATTTTGGTCCCCAGAGAGTTTTAAAAGAAAGACAGTTTAAAGACAGATTAAAGAGATTACACATAAAAGTTGGATTCTGAGCCTCCCCTGACACATGAAGAGTCAGAGGCATCCTGGTCCCTAGCACCCGCCTCACCAAGGACTCCCAAATTGCTATTTGTTGTTATATTTATACATCTGTTACACTTAGAGAAATATTTCTCTGTGCCATGTCTCTACAAAAAATGGGGAAATATAGGCTTAGAAGATTGTATTTTTCTAAAAGTTAATGAAAGAGTCATACTACTTCTAAGTATCGCAGAGAACACTGACTTTGTCAAGGCTTCACGCCCTTCATTTCACCCACTCACGTTATCTGCCGCTTCTCGCAGGCTTTAGACGTCGGCTCCAGCCTCTAACACAAACCTCTAGGGTTAGATTTCTGAAAATGTGCTCCTTGGTCCCCCTGGATCCAAGTCAGCTGGGATGCCCGTGACAAAGGCAGATGGCGAGTCCCCTTTCAGACCTGCTGCATCAGTCCGTAGTGGTTTCTGCATTTTCCTAAGAATCTCGTTCCCTTACACACCTCTCAGGTGCAATTAATTTTGAGAATTACTGCTGTCTGACTGAGGTGACCATATATTCAGAACCCAGGTTCTTTGAACTGGTAAAGAATCTGTATTCTCTTTTGGGGTTAAGAGGCCCTTCAGGAGGTAGAACTTGACTGCTGAAGTGGTGTACAGGAACAATAAGATACAAGTATTTGAAACTGCCGCTGTTCTTAAGATTAAAGATGGCTGAACACCAGGTTATCTCCTCAACGTTACCTGCCTTGTCCTTCTTCCCTACTCCTGTTCATGTAGTTTCTTTTGCTACAAATCCTCCCTGTTCCCTGATTAAAATCTCATTCATCTTTAAGCTATCGCAAAATAGTAACGATTCTTTACATTTAAACCCAACTGTGTCAAAATTGTATCTTAATTTTTAAATTTTTAAACAGATTTTTTTTTTTTAGGCAGTTTTGGGTTCACAGAATAATTGATCAGAAAGTACAGAGAGTTCCCACATGCCCCCCGCCCCCACAAGTGCACAGCGCCCACTGCCAACATCCCCCCCTGGAGTGGCGCGTTTGTTACAAACGGTGAACCTGGCTGATGTACCGTCACCCACAGTCCCCAGTTTACATTAGGGGCAGCGCTGGGCGTACTCCACTCCGCGCGTGGGGGTGACAGAGGAGTTCCACTGCATCGAAGTCCTCTGCACTCAGCCTGCCTGCCTCTTCTTCCTCACGCCCCAACGCCTGGCCTTCTCGCTTCCTCTGTCTCAGTTTCCCAGAACGCCACACAGCTGGAATCGCACAGCATGCAGCCTCTTCGGAGTGCCGGCCTTCACTGGGTAATGAGCACTTCAGGTTCCTCCATGCCTTATTTTTTAGTGGTTTGGGAGCTCATTCCTTTCTAGCACTGATACCCCCTTGTCTGGAAGTACCAGTTTATTTACCCCTCACCAGCTGAAGACCTCGTTGGTCGCTTCCCAGTTTGGAAATTATGAATAAGGATGTGACAGACACCTGTGTGAAGGTTTATGTGTGGACAGCAGTTTTCAGCTAGTTTGGGTAAAGGCTAAAGAGCATGATTGCTAGATTATCTGGTAAGAGCATTCTTAGTTTTGCAAGAACGTGCCAGACTGTCTTCCAAAGAGACCACCATCCGCTTTCCCACAAGCAGTGGGGGAGAGTTCCTGAGGCCTCACAACCTCCCCAGCATTTGGTGGTGTCAGTGTTTTGATTCTGGCTTTTCCAACAGGTGTGCAGAGGTATTTCATTGTTGCTTTAATTTGCAAATGCCAAACGACATATGAGCTTGGGCATCTTTTCATACGCTCATCTGCTATGTACTTCTTTTATGCAGTGTCCAGATCTTTTGCAGATTTTAAAATCTGGTTGTTAGTGTTCTTATTGTCAACTTTTAACAGTTCTCTGTAGAGTTTGGATATTACTCCCTGTATCAGATGTGTCTTTTGCAAAGGTTTCTGCCTGGTCCGTGGAGCACCATCTTTTTATGGTTGGTATATGTCAGGGAATCAGGAGTCAGGTTCCAAACACGGTCCTGATGTTCACCTGGTTGTCTGTCTCAAATATGTTTAATCTGTAACCATCTCCTCCCCTTCAGCCTCTTATCCCATACCTTTGATACGTGGGAGAAGCTGGTCATCTGTCCCGCCCAGTACCTCATTCTCCACTGGTCCAAGGGCCCAATAGCATTTTGAGCCCTGTGGGCTGGTGTGGGTGTGAAACCAGGGGACAGGGCTGGGATAGGCAGGGAGGTCCTTTAGGTACCAAGGCCTCAGCCACAGCTCCATCCTCAGGCTGTCATTAAGAAAGCTGTAACCCCAAGCACATTTCTAAGAGGGGATGCCATGGGAAACAGTGCCAGTGTCGTGAGAAAGTCTGCATGCCTTAGTTACCCGCCATGAGAGAGGAGAACGCTTTGATGATGGAATCGTCTGAGCATAAATCCTTCTGTGTTTCGAGTTGTGTGAAGGACGCCTCTTCTCAGATCGTGTGAAGTGACTCTGGAGTGGGGATAATGACCAGACTGTTGTTGACAATGTCTGTTTTGTGCCACGCACTGCTGAGTGCTGCTTGGATATCAATTTATTGAGTCCTTGCCCTTTGAGAGAGGCGCAGCTGCTAACCCCATTTTATAGTTGAGGAGGACGCTGAAAGATCAGAGATTAAGTAACTGTCAAACAAATCGATAACTAAATTTCCTCCAAGCTGACGACCAACTTCAGACTGTGCAGAAAACCAACTTCCGCCGAAGCCAGGGCGTGTGAGTGAGCAAGTTGGTGGCAAAGCGCCTCCTCTCACCAACCTGAGGAGGAGGAAACCCAGCTGCTCGGCATTCCGAGCTGCTCCTAAACAATGTCCCCCGACCCTAGAACTCTTTCCCACGTTTACGAACGCAGGCTAACTTGACCTGATATTTATGTGACTTGAATTGTAAGGATGGGGATTGCAGGATTACCACCAGGTAGGGGACAGTAAGAAACAGAGAAGAGGGAATGGGGGATTGGGGAGCAGCACCCCTAAAGGTGCTAGTGCGTGTACAAAAAGTTAATAGTTGGAATAACGAGGAAGGACAAGTGTCCGTGAGGGGCTGGTGGGGGGCAGGAGGGAAGGACAGGTGCATGCTAGTCATGAGTACGTGCTCTGGAGCAGAAGGACCCAGGCCCCAAATCTGACTCCACTACGTAGCAGGCACGTGACATGGGGGATGTCACTTCATGGCTTTAATCTCCCTTTCTTCATTTTAATTTCACAGGATGAATAGTACTCGCTTTATGAGTTTGTGATGAGGACTGAGGAAGATGCACACATACAGATACATTGAACGCTCCCCACAGAAGCTCCTCAGTAAACTAGACTCGTATTGAGGTACGGATGCTGAAGGAACTACTCTAGTGACTTCTCAGGTGTTTTCTTCCTCTCCCTCCTCCCTCTGTAGAGGAAGGAGCTGGGATCTGGGGGAGGGGTCTGCTGTTTGCAATTCTAGACTGGCTACAATGTGGGGTGGCCGGAGGGGAATGGGCTGCTGTCGTCCCGCAGAGTCTGGATGAACTTACGGCTGCCATCCTTGGGAGTCTTGCCTGTCCCAAACAAGTTGTAACAGCAGCTGACACTCCTGAACTTTATTCTTTGCTAGACACTGGGTGCTACAGAGACAATCCAGCAGCTTCTCTGAGTGCGCATGCACTCTGAACTTTATTCTTTGCTAGACACTGGGTGTTACAGACACAATCCAGCAGCTTCTCTGAGGACACGTGGATCCTCCAGTCCAGCAGGTTCTCTGCGTGCATTTGCACGCTGAACTTTATTCTTCGCTAGACACTGGGTGCTACAGAGACAATCCAGCAGCTTCTCTGGATTGTCGTGGGGTAAGCACCACTGCACTAGGCTTTCTGCACGCCATTCAAAGGCTGCAGCGGCCACAGGAGCACAGGGGTTGTAGTTACCCCTCTGTAATAGGCGTTCAAGGAGGTGGGCAGACTGGCCTGGAGCTGGGGGCTAACAGAGGATGGTCCGAATGGGCTTCAAGGCCTACGCTCTGCCTCTGGGGCTCTGCTCTGCCAGCCACCAGCACCTCCATGAAGGTCACCATTAGACACAGCGCAGCCTGCAGCTACTGCTTCAAAATGAGGTTGTAAACATAACTCACTGCACCCAGGGTGGCACAACACAGGCAAGACTTCGTTCAGAATTCACTGCCAGGAAAAGCTTGCTTCCCTGAGGAATCGCTATGCTTCTGTTCTGATAATGATAATTATGTCATGGCCAGGGTCCTTTTCTGCCTTGATTATCAAGATCCCTGGGCCTGATTATTGCATCTCAGGGTCAGGAGCTTTCTTTCCTTCATCCGTGATCTGGAGTTTTAAGCCTGACTCAGAGTTTATTATATGTTTCATCATGTCTATCTTGTGGCATTTTCAAAGCCTTACTGATGACATGGGCATAGAAATGGGAGGTGTGATTTTTCATATTCAGAGGTAGAAAAGCTGTAAGACATGTGGGCAGTGATGACGCATTACAGGTCAGGAGCTGTAGACACCAGGGATCCAGTAGGAGTGAACCCAATGTCATGGAACTTCCTTTTACATTAACTGCAAACTCAACAGAAGCTACAAGTTAGCTCCCTCATTACCAAGTTCATTGGCAAATGCTTGCTGCATAACTGCTCTGTGCCAGACACTGCGTGGATTAGTGGATCTAACAGGTCATAGGCAGTGAGACAAGTGCATGGGCAAGGACCTCGCAGGTGGAGGGGCTCAGGACCTGAGGGGGAGAGCGGCTCCCTGGCCCACAGTTGGCGCTGAATAATACTGGCTGAGCAGGAACAATATGAATTCATTATGTATTCAGTACTTTTCAGATAAGTATAACACGGATGCTCCCAGAGCTAGTGCAATTGTAGGCTGTGTCAAAGGTCTGGGATATGGAGAGTCTCACGTGCTGAGAGAGGCTAACCACCTGCCCCACGTTCAGGTAGGGCACCCCCGAGAAGCCAGGAGCAGCACCCCAGGAAGCCAAAGGCAGGGGATTAAGCTCCCAGAGTAGAGGCACAGACAGGACACTCAGCTACGCGTTTAAGCTTCTTGATAATCAAGGCAGCGGCAGGTGCAGCCCGAGATCTTTGTTTTCTTTTAATCCCTCCCTTAAAGTCGCAGTTCTTCATAAACGATCTTCCTAAATGATCGGACTTCCTGCCCAAAGGAACCTATCCCAGCGATGGGGGGTTGATGGGAGTCTTTAAGTTCCTTTTCAAAAGAAGGAATGTCCAGGTGTCAAGATACCTCTTCAGCGTGGCACCTGGGTGTTCATCTCCGTGGAATGGAATGCCCTGTCTCCCAGGGCTGAATTTCAGCCATTGGCACGATGAGGTGAGCAGACTGTTAAACCACGTTCCATTGGGGCTGCCCCCACCTAGTCTGATTTCATCCTCTACGGTGGCCGTGCTGTGGGCCCCGCAGCTTCATCTGCCCTCTGTTCTGCTCAGGTCCAGTCCACTGGTCAGGCGAGGCCCAGGGAGCTGCTGGGCAGAGTGGTCACCCGGCCGCCAGCCACGCCTTCTCCCACACCCCTCCCCACTCCATCCTTTTATGTCCCTCACGGTTCCAGCCACAATCGGTGTTTTCTGGCCACTTAATCCCATTTTATGTGATTTTTCATATTTTCACACCTCCATTTCATTACTACGACCTCGTTACAACACTCAGTAAATGGTATTTAAATAATAGTTTTCACATCTGGCCCGAATCATGCCACAACCTCCCAAGTAAGCTCCGTACTTTTTTTCCATCTATGTATGTTTGGTGCAAAACACAGGTCCGGGTTTATAATAGGTGCTCCATACACCGTAGGAGACGAAATGAGTGACCTACCTTTTCTGACATATGGGAGTGCCTTTCTATACTCTTATTTTTGGTGGCGAAGTCTCTGATAAGACATCTCCATGGAAACACTTCGCTAACAGAAGCACTGCACACGCTAGGCATAAAAGCCATAGCATTTTTTAAGTGCCGCAGCAGACTAATAACTGTTAGTTTGCAATCACAGACTACAAAAGAAATGATTGCATGAATATCTGAGTTTCCAGGTGCTAATTCAAAAGCAAAAAATGTGTGTGTCCTTGTGGTTTATTTTCTGATGGCTAGGAGCTGCAGTGTACTTGCTTTTGAATTCACCAAAATCAGATTCAAGACCTTCTATAATTCTACAGACTCAAAGGAATAGAAAATGCCCCCAAAGGTCACCCGGCTCAAACCTCTGCTTTTAGGTAGAACAAGATATAAAACTCCCATTGACTGTCTATCTTTTAAAAGCCTGTCTCAAGGAGAACAGTTCCGAGCATTCTTTCTACCTTGGAAATGGTTTTTGTGAGGAACAGCCCTTATGGTCCCATTATACATGATAAAAAATTCCCCCCTGTTATATTGTGAGACTATTTCTATTTCTTCTGTCCTCAGCGGAGTAAGAGAACATTGGTCAGCTTCATCCGTGTAACGTTCCTTAATACGCTGAGCAAACCCAACCTGGGATCTCTTTCTCAAGACTTAATAAACCCAGTTCCTCAAGCCAGTCCTTACAGATCAGTTGGGCAATGCTTTAATCATTTTAATCAATTTTGTCACTCTCAGTTGAATCATTTCCAGTTTGTCTACATCCTACATAGATTTATTATTATTTATTTTTTGTCCCCAAATTAAATACCAGAGTAATGGAGAACTGACCAGAGCTAAGAATAGAACAGTGTCACAGTTCCTGGGTGTTACAATTTTATGACAACATAAAAAGGACAGAAACGTTCTGGCTTTTTCTTTTTGGTAAGAACATAGCAAAGTGTCTGCTTGGTGACTGCACCTGGATGGCTCTACCTTCCAGATCTTTCTTAGAATCACTTGGAAAAGCATTTAGTCCCAATGTCAGCTGTTTATTCATCCTTTCAGTAAGAAAATTATCTGTTATGAGATCAAGAATAATGGCAGAGTCTCAAAGTCTCAAAAAGAAAGGCAACCAGCTCACGGGTTGTAGGAGCTGGACAGGGAGCCCACAGGAGGCAGCGGCGGCCAGGCCAGGTGGCAGTGAGTTTGAGAGTGCCTGTGCTGTCTAACAGGAGGGCTGCCACCTCCCGTTAACTGATTTTCTTTTTCCATATGAGAATGCTCATTTACTGTTCCAAGAGCTTCCTTTTATTTTTTTTCTTAAAGAGAAGCTACAAATCTGTATTTAAAATTAACTATCCCAGTTGAAAATGGCGATTAGTTAAACATTTTTAATCCACTGTGCAGCCCAATGTGGCTGATAGAAAAGGCAGTTTGCAGGCCGGGTTGTGCCCTTAGGCACCTGCATTCATGCTTTGACAAGATACTAATCTTCTGCCTTCCTTACTATTTCTATAATGAATTTCAGAAGAGATATGCATCTTTGAGAGACATTCTTTATACATAAACACCTTTATTATATTGTGTTTTAAAAGAGGATATTAAAGGCCAGGAACTTAAACTGCTCTCTCTCTAGGGATGGGATTGCAGTGCCCACTAAAAATGACAACAGCCCCTGGAGATGAACCTTCTCCCTGCTCTGCAGTAACTGAGCCATAATAGGCTGTTGAGACACTGCAGTACGGGGATTGAGATCCTCACTTCAAGCTGCTTTTTCCAGATAATCTGAGGCCACTGAACAAAGGGAAAGCGATTGAAGAAATGTACCCATTTGTCCTTCGTAGTCTAATTTTCAAACCCAGCAGGTTCAAATTACTTACAAAGGTTGGTTGAAGATAGAGTTCCAAGTGTAGAAAGGCAATTTCACCAAAATGCTTCACCCTAATTACACAGCACAACTATTTACATAAGTAACCAGTCTGGGTATCCAGAGACCCAAGAGTCAATGCTACCGCAACAGAAGTGATATTTTTGATAACTTTAAAGAAAAAATAGAAAGTCAAGACTTTAAATGTTTTATCTTTCCACAAGCAAATAGTAGAAGGGATAGTCTATTTATCATTTGAATAGATGTTTTGGAAAGAGATTCCTCTCCAGGGGAAGTGGGTGGAAAATCGAGCTTCTCCTTGTGGCCAATTTTGTAGCAGAGACAGCTGGCCAAGTTGAGTGTGCAGAAAGTAAAGAGTTTGTGTTATATCAGAGAAGCCAGGTCAGACATGATTTTCCTTTGCCACCATGGAAAGATGCTATATTTAAAGAGGCCACTGATCTTTTGCTGTAGAATATGAAGTAATCTCTTAGGGTAATGGAGTCAAACTGTAACAAAGGATAGTTTATCTCAAAATTTGATGACACATTTCTAACATACTGGTAAACAGTGTCACTGTTTACTAGGAAGGAAAATAAATGTTCTTTGTAAAGATTTTTAAAAATAGACAAAACAGTCACCTGAAGAGATTGGCCTCTGACACTTGAATCACTGCCCTGCAGGGGCGGTTCAATTAATCAGATTAGAAACATGATGGGAGTTTAAAAAATAAAGGAAAATAAACATCATCTAGAGTCCTTCCTCTACATATATAGTTGAGATGATTTAAACTTGTGCAATGGAATGATGCTTGCTATTTATCAGTTTTCCCTTTTAGTAGAATATAAGCCCCACAAAGCTCAGGACTGTGATGTCAGCTGGAAAGGAGGCCCTTTATTCCTAGACTCCTGGGTAACTGGCAAGGAGGAGAAAGAAAATAAGCATTATGAAGGATGAACAAAATACAAAGGCATCTCTCAGGGACTCTGCGGCCATATCTGACATGTTATTTCTGCGAAGGGCTTTAGTCTGCAACCATTGATGGGACGCATTAGGAATTGAGGCCACACTGTCACCATCTATTCAAGAACACTAAGCCCTCATGACACGAGCAAGTAACAGCTCTGACCTGCCCGAGTGACCAGACAATTCTTTAAAGGAGTATCACTAAATTGCAGCATTCCCAGGCCAGGGGTCAAGAGGAAAAAGAACAGCCTGGACAGCAAGTTGCCAGGTTACCGCAGAACAAAAGTGGCAGATGGGTTGATCTTAGGGAAAAAAATCTGCCAACTGGTGTAGAAAACATTAGTCTGGGAGAAGAATATCTCACTTTAGAGGAGACAGCTCCCGCGGTGCCATTCATTACAATCCCCGAGAAGGCTGGCCTTGCTGCGAGGGCTCAGCCGAGGCGCGGGCCTACATTTCCCTGACACACACGCACACCACACCGCCTACATCTTTGTCACCGCACGCAGACACTGCTGCCACGGGCCAAAGTGTCAAGAAAACACAGTGGCTAGATGGGAATAAGAAAACGCGTGCACCTAACTAGTCCCTGTACGTCTGAAAAGGGAGGGAGGTCTGCCAAGGACAACATTGCAAAAACAGTAACAGAAAAAAATGCTCTGGCTGAAAGCCTCTGAGTGCTGCAGACACAATGAAAAAGCCTATTCCAAGCTAGAGACATGGCCTAAATCAGTTCTAAGGAAATGACCAGTCATGGAAATCAACCTCCAGGAACGTCAAGTGGAAGTGGAAATACACTCTGCCCCAGCCAGGCACCGATAGTAACACAGTGTTATAAAACAGCAATGAGACAATGTGATAGTGATTTTGATGACGTGTTGCCTGGAACAGTAGTGAGACAACGTGATAGTGATTTTGATGATGTGTTGCC
>CAUYON010138826.1:0-18677 GCA_963573935.1 Arctocebus calabarensis
GGCGCCTGTAGTCCCAGCTACTTGGGAGGCAGAGGCAAGAGACTCGCTTGAGCCCAGGAATTGGAGGTTGCTATGAGCTGTGATGCCATGGCAGTCTATCCAGGGTGACAGCTTGAGGCTCTGTCTCAAAAAAAAAAAAAAAAAAAGACACAGGCAGGCAGCTTGGCACGCAGAAACACACAGACTCCCCTCTGTCTGCTAGGGGTGGCCAGGGAGTGGAACGAAGGCAGAATCCATTATTCACAGGTGTCCACATAGACTATCACAGACATCTTTGTTTTTTGAAACAATCAAAGTTTCCAGTGTAAAAACTTGTGGGCTTATTCCATCTGCCCCACAGATGTGTTTTTTCTTTCCATCAAGGCTTTCCCTAAGGGTAATGGGGCTGTTATTCTGTTAATTTCCAAGGGTCTCACATTCACTGATCCTTCCAGGTATATGGGGAGAATTTATACTAACACATAGACACCCCAAATGGTAAGTGTGAAGATCCCCCATGCTCCTTCTAAACATATGTGCCTGCTCCGTGGCACTTGGGGTTTTCTTTGACTTAAAACCCTTCAGCTCAATGTCTCCTCTGGTTTTCCTGCCTCAAGCAGCATGGGAAAACCAGAGCACACAAGTGCTGGTTGCTTGAAAGTTAATTACCGTGAAAATATCAGCTAGGCACATGGACATGGGTCATGTGCGTACATGCACGTGTGGAAACACACACACATTTGGGGTCCTCCTTATAACAAAAGTCCTTGCGAGGGAAAGAAAGGACAGCAGGGATCCAGGGATGGGAGTTTTCTGTTGACTTCTTCATCCTGCTCCAGGGAGCAAAATAGTGGCCTGTCTGGAGCTGGAGAGGTTTGTATTTAAACATTTCTGTGGAAAAAAAGTGCCCAGACTCCTGGGGGTCTGCTCATGTCAATGGTGGCTTCTGGAGTGTCTGGGTCCTCTCATTCTTGCAGCTCAGATCGTTGCTGGGGTCTCTGCTATCTCTTCCAGCCTCTGCCGGATCATCAGCCGCAGGACAGTGTACCTGGGGACAAGAAACAGGCCCTGGTGGAGAGCAGGCAGCTGCACGGTCTTCCTCAGGACTCTGGTGGCCACTTCGGTGACACTAAGGTTATGCCAGCTAATACCAGGTAACTGTGTGAGCTGAAGGTCCTACCCTTTACTTCCATTTTTGTCCCACTCCCTAGCCACTTTATTGCTTGTGTTCATTTCCATGATAGGATAGGTGGGAATAAAAAGGCCAAGTCCAAATTAGACTATTTTTAGGTAAGGGGTGATGACACTAGCCCGGGGCTGCACTATCTCTTGAGGTTATCCCAGACCTCTTCCCAAGTCTCTGTAAATAGCCCCTTCATCAAATACCCCTCCAAGACTCTCACTGGAGTGGGCATCTGTGCCTTGCTGGGAGTCTGATCATATACTCAGGAAGTGAGGGTAAAATCACTCCCCCGTTTCTGAATCTAGACCCCCAAGATATTTTATACCAACATCCTCTTTTCATCCTTTCTTCCATAAAAGTAGGGGGGAGGGGCAAAAGACATTTTGATGTTCCACATGGAAAACAAGAAGCTATGGCTGGGCACAGTGTCTCATGCCTATAATCCCAGCACTCTGAGAGGCCAAGGAAGGTGGATTGCCTAAACTCAGGAGATCGAGACAAGCTTGATCAAGAGTGAGACCCCCATCTCTAAAAATAGCCAGGTGTTGTGGTGGGTGCCTGTAGTCCCAGCTACTTGGGAGGCCAAGGCAGAAGAGTCACTTGAGCCCAAAAGTTAGAGGTTGCTGTGAGCTATGAAGCCATGATACTCTATTGGGGGCAAGAAAGTGAGACTCTGTCTCAAAAAAGGAAGAAAGAAAGAAATGAGAAGCTGCCACGAGAAGCAGAGAGACAAGCACACTTAAGTTTCACGTCCCCATCTGAGATCCAGATTTGTCAATAGGTAGCCCCCAAAGAAAGCCCATGAGACCCAGGTCCACACAGCATCTCAGCACAGCCCCAGCGAGGCTCCTGAATGAAGGCCCCTCCCGCGGAGGCTGCAGGGAAAACCCCTCAGCACCGTGGGGCCAGTCTTACTTGCGCATCAGCTTCTTTACTTCTCTGTCTTCTTCCTCTTGGAGCTTCTGAATGAAGCTTTTAAGGACAGGCATCTCAAACTTTATATACTGGGCCACCTAGGGAGAAAAAAGTAAGTTCTGGAGTGCACACTCCTTCCTGTGTCATCCCAATTCCTTTCAGCGGCACTCTCATGAAAGGCATAAAGCCTAGGGAGATCTATCTTCTCACTAACGCAGGATTTCCTTTACGGTGAGAGCCAACCCTCACTCTTCTCAACGCTGATACAGAGTCTTCAGTGAAGATCACTTCATTTACATGATACCACCCCATAACTTCTCATTTTTCATCTCTTGTGTCCATTCAATGATGCCAAACACAGAAAAGCACTTTCTCTTGATTCATTGATGCAGAGAAAGAACTGACTCCATATTTAATAAACCTCTTTATTCTCTACTGAGAGCACTTAAGAAACCCTGGTTCAGAGTGACAATTTGAAAGTCAAGGCTCAAACAGGCATCCAAATGTGAACTTGCTTCAGAGAGTCTGTGAGTGTCTCCGAGGTGAGTTAAGGTTTAAAACCAGCTTATCCTCCCTACCAGAATCCTCAGGTTCCTCTATCAATCCTCCTCCAAGGTAGAAGTATAGCTCTCCATCCTGTGCAGGTTCAGTTGGCTATGTAACTTGCTTTGGCCAATGGGATTTTTGTGGACATGACATACACCAAATCTGAGTGGAGGTTTCAAATGCACTCCGTGATTTGGCCTGACTTCTTGCACTCCACCATTCCCCATGAGGAGCATATTACACAGAAGAAGCATGCCCTGGAGCCTGAGCCTCTGAATGAAACAACATTGCAGACCCAAACTCAATCCACAGTCTAGAGTAGAGCCCCCAAGACCAGCCCACAGAATCATGAACAAAAAAGTAAATATTTTCTGTTTTAAGTTACTAAGATTTGGAGACCTTTGGAGTCAGCAAAAGCTGACTAATACACTGCTAACTTCTTGATATTGCTAAGAGAGTGTCTGCAAACACTTTTCAGCCCTCTTATAGTACCCTAGAAAGGCCTAAGAAATTTATCCCTTCTATGGAAATCACTTTTTGTCTATGAATTTCTCCAACTCCCACATAGCACATCCTCAACCTGCCTTCAAGAACACCTGGTATTGAAGAAGGGCAGTGAAAGAAGACATGGCCCTTGGTCAAAAATTATGCTGTATACCAGTTTCAGGTAACACCACTAATCTCCCTCCTCCAGAGGGCACACCACCCAAGCAAAAGAAGACTCACATCATAGGTGACTTCCTCCACCTGGTCCTTCTCCATGAGGAACACTTTGGAGATCTGCTCACACGGGCCCTGGAGGATTCGGGCAATCAGGGGGTAATCGGTGATCTTCAGCTTCTGTTTCTCTGGAACCACACACAACCAGAAGCAGCCCTGAGTTTGGCTAGAGGCCTTTTACACCTTCAATAGTGGCCAACTCAGGGGCCGAAAGGCACAGGCACCTTAGGAGACTGATTTGTAAATGAACTACTCAACTGGTGTTGTTAAACAGAACTTCCTTCCACTTCCTTCCCCCAACAATGCTACTGTGCCTCAAACCCTTCAGAGGAATTGGGCATATCTGTCTCTTGAAAAAAATCTAGTTCCTTTTTTAATAGGCAGTTAGGTTTTAGAGTTTGTTTATTGACCATATATGGCATTCTTCAGTGGATTCATCCAGCAAGCCCACTAGCCTTGGACACAAAGAACATTTGGAAGTTTCCAAAACCCAAACAACGGAGCCAGCAGAGACAATTTTTTTAACTTGCTATTTCGAGTTAATTAGAGGTCTTAAAGTACACTGTGGTCTTCAGACTTACCACCACTGGTATGGACCACGTACAAAGCAAACTCCTCCGCCGAGTTCTCAATCTGAATCAGGAGCAAAAGACACTTGTCAAAAGCACATACTTAAACATCCTAACTTTTGAGCCTTTCCTGCTTCTATGTATGTCATGGAAAGCTAAATAGATTTTTGGCTCTTTTGATGGGAAAGCTATATATATACAGCTCCTAACGACAGAGAAGATGTTCTGAGAAATTCATCATTAGGAAATTTCATTGTGCTAAGATCCTAGGCTGTGCTTACATAAATCCAGATGGTCTCACCCAGCGTTTTTTATCTCACAGCACACTTGAACCTGTTGTTAAACTTTCACAATACACTTAAATTATGTTGATCAAAAAAAAAAGAGTAAAGAAAAGAATATCCTTACTGTGCTTTGAACTTCTTTTTTTTTTTTTTCTTTTTTGTGGTTTTTGGCCGGGGTTGGGTTTGAACCTGCCGCCTCTGGCATATGGGGCCCCGCGCCCTACTCCTTTGAGCCACAGGCGCCTCCCTGTGCTTTGAACTTCTTTTGAAAATAAGTTGGTTAATGATCTTTACAAATTTTCACAGCACAGCACACCAGTTGAAAATCACTGGTCTAGCCTACACCTCCAAGGCTGCAAATCTGTTTACAGGTTACTCTGCTGAATTCTACAGGCAAGCCTAACACAATGGCAAGTATTTATATATTTAAACATTAAACACAGAAAAGGCACATTAAAATTACTGTATGATAGTCTTATGGGACACCATAACATATTCGGCTCAGCATTGACCATGCGTGACTGTGACAGATAATAATAGCTAAAATTATTGTGATTTGCTAGACCTAGTTCCACATATTTCATGTTTTAACCCATCCAACATTCATGACAATGTCAGAACAAGGTACTGTTGCCCTGATTTGACAAATGAGGAGGCAGAAGCAGAGGCAGGTTAAGTAACTTGTCCAAGTCATTTAACTAGCAGGTGATAGGTAGGGACTGGAACCTTGAAAACATGCCCTTAGGCTGCTAGGCTGTACTGGCTTCTAGTAAAAATTAAAATACCTACTCTCCAAAAAAATTACAAGGAGGTTGTGGAAAACATAGTAACAGGACTTTAAAAGCACGCATGCACCATAATTTACACATCTATTTAAGTATTGTTTTTCAAAGTAGGTTCTCCAACTGTGTCCTAGAAATCAATCTGTGTACTGAGCCCCAAACCAGTCAGCGGCCCTGGGATCCTTCTGTAACTGTCCAAAGGACCTGGGGGCTGGGCGGTGCCTGTGGCTCAGTGGGTAGGGCGCTGGCCCCATATGCTGAGGGTGAAGGGTTTGAACCCTGCCCCGACCAAACTGCAACAACAACAAAAAATGTAGCCCCAGCTACTCAGGAGGCTGAGGTAAGAGAATCGCCTGAGCACAAGAGCTTGAGGTTGTTGTGAGCTGCAATGTCACAGCACTCGACCAAGGGCTAGAATTTGAGAATCGAGGGCTGATATCTCTCAGACTCAGCAGGCATCAGAATTCCCCACTGACCTATTAAGCAGGTACCCTGCCCCCCACCCTCTTCTGATGCAGCCAGTCAGTAGTGGGGCCTGAGAGTCTGACTTTCTAACAAGCTCCCACATGATGGTGGTACGATGAACCTTGCTTTGAGCAGTGAGGGTCCAAAGAACCCAAACCCTCAGCCGGGGGTCCCCCAAACCATACACTCTCCACAGCTGCTCCTCTTCCCTTCCTTGGGTCCCCAAGGCACATGTGTGACCCCACCTGTGGCCAACCAGCAAAGGAAACTCACCTTGAATTTGTTGAGCAGCAGCTTGAGGACCTGCGGGGTGGTCATGGTGCTGTTGATGCGGACGTTGGTGACAGAGCCGTAGGCTGGCGTGAACACCGATGTCTGTCAATACAGGGTTCCAGCTCAGGGGACGAAGTACTAACACCCATAGGCAGTACAGGGCACAGTGACATTGCTGCTCAAAATGTACTCCCTGGAAGCCTCCTGGCAACCTGACAAAGCAGTTCTCAGGGTCTGCCTGATTCAGTTCTTGCTCTGACTCCCTAAATGGCAGGGCTGGGTGGAGGAACCAGACTGGGTATGTGAGGACCTCTCCGAACAAAACATTCACAAAGACCCTTCACTGGGCTTCTACACCAGGGAGTCTCTGGGGCTAGGATGTGAATCAGGCAGGGGAAGGGAAGGAGGTGTCCGTGGCTTGGGGCAGGGTGGGTGGGGCACTGACTCCTGCCACTGTGCCTTCCCTTCGCTCAGGGAAAAGACAGCCCAGCAGGCCCAGTGCGGGAAGAAGGGAACATGTAGGTTGGCCTGGCAGGGACTGACGATGTGTGTTTATGGGGTCTTCAAGGTTACAGCAGGGGCTGCATTATACAGCTCCCTGAATTCACCCACCACCCTGGGAGGAACCCCCGGCGGGGGGGGGGAGTCTCAGAGCCTCTGACCTGAACTTCGTCCTCCTTCAGGAAGCCAACAGAGCTTGCAGCCCACCTGCCACCCAAAGCTCAACAGCAGTCACTTGGCTCCCCAGGGGTCCTACCGCAGACCACATGGCGGTAGCCCTGAAGTGCCAGGTGCCCCCCTCCCACCCTCCTATCCTCTACCTTATGGTTGTAGAAATGGCCATTGATGGAGAAGCGGTGCCGCCTGATTTTCCGCTGATCACTAGGTGTCCTCACATTGCCACGGCGACGCACGCCAACATCACTGCGGGTGCGCATCAGCTGTGGGGTGTCTTCCTGCAGGGGCTTCAGACCTCTGGCATCTGAGAGGGAAGAGGGAATGATCTATTTGTCTGGACAGGGGACAATTTGCACATGGTTCCCTCTTTGTGGTGAATTCTCCAGCATCTATTGCCTCAAAAAGTGTGTGTGTGTGTGTGTGTGTGTGTATAATAAAAATAGTATTTTCTGCTGGAGGAATAAAAAACATAATATGCAATTTACTGAGACGTTATACAGTGAAAAAGGTTGAGAGAACAGACTTCAGAGCCAGCGTCCCTTGGATCAAATCTCATCTCCACTATTGCCATATATCACTAAACTCTCCGTGCCTCAGTTACTTCATCCATAAAATGGGGATAATAATAACACCCACCTCATGGGATTGTTGAGAGGGTTTAAGTGAGTTAATGTGGTCTGCCACAGGATAGGCATGATATAAGGGCTTGCAAGATATTGCAAACAAATTCTGACACATTAGGATGAACCTTGAGAATATCATGCCAACTGAAACCAAAAGACAAATACTAAATGATTTCACATATGTGAGGTAGCCAACAGAGCTTGCAGCCCACCTGCCACCCAAAGCTCAACAGCAGTCACTTGGCTCCCCAGGGGTCCTACAGCAGACCACAGGATAGGCATGGTAGTAGTCAAAATCATAAGAGACAGAGTGGTGACTGCCAGGGACTGGAGGGCCGGGAAGAAAATGAGGAGTTATTATTGAATGGATATAGATTTCTGCTTTAGAAGATAAAAAGATTTTGAAGATGGATGGTGGTTGTGGTTGCACAATAATCTGGATGTATTAATATCACAGACTGTACACATAAAAATGGTTAAGATGATAAATTTTATGTTATGTGTATTTTACCACACTAAAAAATTGGAAATAAAATGCTTGATAAATATAAATAAATGTAATATGATATATTCCTATCCTAGCATGTGTGTTAATATTAAATATTGACATCAGCCAAATTGTGAAGCATATGTCAGTTAATCTGTTTTAATTAAAACATCTTAATCTGGGAGGAGCCTGAAGCTCATTGAGTAGGACGCCGGCCCCATATACCAAAGGTGGCGGGTTCAAACCCAGCCTCAGCTGAACTGCAAAAACAGAAAAAAAATAGCCAGGCATTGTGGCGGGCGCCTGTAGTCCTAGCTACTCAGGGGGCTGAGGCCTAAGCCCAGGAGATGGAGGTTGCTGTGAGTTATATGACGCAACAGCACTCTTCCAAGGGCAATAAAGTGAGACTCTGTCTCTACAAAGAAAAAAATATATATTTTAATCTATGTTGTGTTAAAAAAAAGATACTGAAAACTGACAATATCTATCAAAATTACAAATGTATAGATTCTCAAACCCAGAAATTCCATTTGAAAAGAATCCGACAGACATATGGATGATATGTACAGTAACACAGGTATAAGGCCACCCTCTGCAAGCTTGCTTGTCATAGCAAAAACTGAAAGTGCCTTAAATATCTATCAGTAGGGTGTGATTACATAAATGGTCACTTTTCCATAGAATGGAATATAACACAGAGCTGTAAAGAATGTAGAAGTTCTTTACAGATTTGTATGGAACAATCCCTGAGATAAACTGATAAATAAAGGCAGCCATGTGCAAAATGCTACCACTGGTATAAAAAGGAGAAAAAAAGAAAACATTCGACCATAAAGGCATGCTGGTGTGTATTTGCTTATACGTGTATGGAATCCCTTGGGAAGGATGTTCTTTGGTGGCTTCTAAGTGGGCAGATGAGGTGGGTAAATTTTAATCCTTTCCTTATAACATCTTTAGAATCTTGAACCATGTAAATTTTATATTTTCAAAAATAAATAATAGTTTATCATAGCTGTCACAATGGTCTTCATGCAGTTGGCCCCCAACCCGAGGATCCTTCCACCAGGCTCATACCTGTGGGGCTCAGCGTCTGGTCACTCTGGGGCGGTGCATCCACCTCTGAGATCTGAATGTTTGGTGCAGTGAGGGGCTTCAGGGTGGTGCTACAGAGGGCAGAGGACAAAAAAAAAAAAAAGGAGAATGGTTTATCCCCTGCAGGGAGACATTCCCTTTCCCACCCAACTTCACTCCTGCAAGGGAGGTGCTTTGCTTGTGCCAGGCTGGGTACCAGAACCCATCAGGAGAGGAAGGGTGGATGTGGGCTATCCTAAGCATCCTCCCACATTAGGCGGTGGCTGGGGAGGGGAGAGTTCTGGAGATGTTCTTTCTCAGCATCTGCAGCAATGAAAGCACCCAATTCATCAAACCCAGGATGAAGAACAGCAAAGAACAAAACTCATGTGTTGTGTGCACTGACTTTCTAAGCATGTATGGGTTATTTGGAAAACCTTAATAATGGCCATTTGTTTGGCACAACAGGATTCCAGTTCAGATTCATCTCTGCTGGAGGAATAACTTATAAATTGCTTCTGCCACCTAAAAGGAATGAAAAGTAATATTTGATGGCTACAAGGGTTGTGGCAGCTTTGGAAGTGGTGTTAATGACAGTGTTCTCAGGGCTGAAAGGACAGAGTCCTTGGCCAACCTGGAGAAAGAGCCACACATAGACAGTCCAAGCTGAGACCTGGGTTTGCCATGATAACTGGCAAATAACTTCTCTAGGTGAAAAAGAACGGGTAGCATAGAGAAAAACATCCAAAATTAACAGAGAATTTGGCCGTAGAGTTGAATTAGGATCTTCCCATGGTAAGAAGGGCATGGCCTCCCTGGGATCCAGTAGAGACAAGATTCGTGTTCCAGGGATAATAGTTTTAAGAAAAGACAATTAAAACTGAAAATTTGAAAGAACTTCCTGTTATAATATAACTCAGAAATTTCAGAGCCCCAGAATGGATCTGGACAGAGCCTCTTGGGAATGGTGAACATTTGACACCCTGACTCCCTGGTCCAAAGCCTTCTTTCTTGCTAAAGCAGAAACTGGCCTCAGTATCCTTCTTAACACAGTGGCCCAGGCATTCATTTTATTGTAGCTGGCACCTGGATGACATCATTTACCATTCTTGAAAACTCTCACAATGTATTTTGCTGGTTTTAAAGGATCAACCAAGACCAGCTGGATGCCAGAGGGAAGGTAGGGTAACAAGTATGGAGGGTGAAAGAACCTTTAGCAGCCCCAGGTCACATGCAATTTTAAAAGCCATTTCACTTAGGGAATGAAACATAATCATCTAGGGTTTGGGGTTGGGCTGTGGAAAGGGTTTGGCCCATTGGAAATCAAATACAGGGATAGTGCTGAAAGAAAAGCAGAGTGTGAAACCAGCAAAGTTAGAGGAAACCAAGAACTTGGCCAGACAGCCCAGCATCTGATGGGATGGGCAACAACTTTCCTCCTTAAATTCCCTTGGAGTGAAACTAGATCAGCTCCAGGGTTTGGTACATTACAGGTTCCTCTCAGTTGTACAGATAGATTCGGCTGTGGAGTTTAACAAAACAGTTCAATGTGGCCAAGAGAGAGGGCTTGGTTCTCATTTGAACTAGAAAAAACATCATTGCAGTTTTGCCTGAGAGGCCGGCATACCCCACCCAAGCTCTGGCCTGTGGCCACCAGCATCAGCAAGTTTCAGGATGGAATAAGGCTGATCACTTGATCCTGAAAACTGAAGACCCAGAAAGACCAGAAAAGGGTGTGCCTCATGCAATGCCCTCGGCTACCTGCTTGGCCATGGAGGATGAAGAGGAATAAGCTAGGTTTCCAGCTTTGGTGGGGACCCAGAAGAAAGGACGTCCCAGACTACAGGCTATCACCCAGGTGCGGCTGAGGGGAGCAGACCTGGCTGACCTCGCTTGGCTGGCTCAGACAGGGTCTAACATTCCTTTTCCTCCTTCAGGTTCCCCAAGGCACTATGAGCCCTCTCTCATAGTGAAGATGGTTCAGAAGGTTCAAGCCCTGAATTTCCCTGGAAAGGGAACATTCTGTAAGCAGCAAGCTCAGCAGGGAGAAGACGCTGGGTAGCTGGGTGTCCCATCAGAAATCTGCAGGCTGGTCCACTAGCAACACTGTATGGTACTCCAGAATTCTTCACCGGGGAAGGCATGCTGTCAACCCAGCCCTGGTGTGGGGCAAGTCCTCTCCACCCAGCATCTCCCCTCCTCCCTGTGACCTCACTTGGTGATTGTGGTCACAGAACGGAGGCCCCGTCACACCAACATCTTCCCCTCTCTCTTCACCAAAAGGCCAATAAGGGTGGGTGGTGGTGGTGGTGGGACAGGAGCCAGGATGAAGGCTGACAGGGAGAAAGTAGTCTTGACCTGCTGAGAGGACACAGAGTCCCCGGGGACTTCTGTCATCTGCCAACCCACCTCTCCTCACTCACCCCTGGGCCCCTAGGTTACAGCCAGAGTGCCAGGAGGAAGAGGATGGAGGGGGCCGGATGCGCTCATTGTCATCCTGCATCTGCAGACGGATGGGCCGGCGCAGGCCCCAGGAGATGTTCAGCAGTCCTTCCACGATGAACTCGTCTTCCTCCTGCCCACAAAGCAAGCAGCAGGTGAGCCCAGAAAAGCCACATGGAAGCCAGGACCATGCTGGAGGAGCCTCCTTAATGTGTCCTTGCTGGGTATATCCTGATTGAATTTGCAGGATGGGGACAGCTGCCCAAGTCCACGCCAGAGCTCTGAGACACTCTCTATTGCAAAGGACACCAGACTCTGAAGCTGACCTCATAGGTCAGCACAAAAGTTGCCATGAAATTTAAATATTCATGTGATAATTATAAAACCTTTTTTGCTTTTATACTAATGACTTTTAAAAACAGCGGAATACATCTTTTAAAATAAACAAGACTAGGGCGGCGCCTATGGCTCAAAGGAATCGGGTGTTGGCTCCATTTGCCAGGGGTGGCGGGTTCAAACCCAGCCCCAGCCAGAAACTGCAAAAATAAATAAATAAATAAAATAAAATAAACAAGACCAGCTTTGCTAAAAGAAGCAAGAACTGAATTTTTGAGTTAGCTTTTCTCCCTCCCTACTATGGGAAGTGATGTCTCAAGCTATAACGTATATTTAGCAATCTGACCCACTTGGTGAAGGAGATTTAAAGCAACATTTCCCCTAGTTCCCCTGCCAGATGCACTGTTGCCTTAAAAAGAGTGTCAAGCGATTGTGAGCTGGGAGATGCTGTATTAAACAGATTTCCTAACAGCAGAATGTCCCAGAGCCTGTAGTAACTAACGTGCTACATGACGACTCTCTCAGAGGTGAATAAATCCTATAGGAGTTCCCAATTTATATACTCAAAGGTTACTGACTAATGAGAAGCTAAATGTAAAACCTATCTAACAGCATGTTTATATTCTATCTCAAAGAAATGGATGTCATTTATGACCATAAAACCCTTAGCTTATGGAACCCTTTGAGGATTTATTCTACAGAACATACCCCAGGAAAGCTATTTAAGAACCAAAATCTTGCCATGACCTAGCCACTATTTAGCAGAAGGCTTGAGGACAATGCCAAGAAGAGTCAGGCTTCCTTTCCCCGGTCTCAGAAATACCTTTCTGAACCCACATTTTATGGGCAGGGCCCATAAGGGTCAAACTTGGGTCATGGCCACATGCTCAGGACAAGCCCCATGACATCTGCCCCATGAGCAACTAACCTGGGCCCCAGGATCATCTTAGAGAGGAAGGGGCACATATTAGAAACCCAGAGAGAGATGGAATAACTTCAGGGCATTTGGGGTCTTGGAGAGAAAGGCATTACGTACATATAGACTTTATACAGGCAGTCCCCAGGTTACTAACAAGATAGGCCTGTAGGTTTGTTCTTAAGTTGAATTCGTATGTAAGTTGGAATAGGTACATTTACCTATGACCTATAATAGCCTCCATTTGTAAATGTGAGCTGTACATAAGTTGGATGTTTGTAAGGACATGCTTGTATATGGCCTTCCAGCAGGTCTATGTGGATATCATTACTTTACACAACCATAGGACAGAATTTAACCCCAAACAGGACTTTGCCCAAGTGGAGTGGTTTGAGGGACACAGAAAAGTATGCATCCACATACTGTCCCCAACCAGCCTGCCTTAGTAGCTGAAATTCCAGCAGCTGCTATCTGTTTCTATGGATTAAATCACCACGGCTGGCTGACCTAAAAATGTGTTTTGAAGGGTATTACACATACGTAGCTTATCAGTCAAGAACACTTGAGTATAAATTACTCTAGCAAACTCCCTTTTAACTCTTCTTCTAGCTGACAAAAACAGGCTGTACAGAAATGGATATAGGATTAGTAAGCTTAGATTCAGGCTGGGGGGTGGGGAACGTCAGATGGATAACACAGGGCATTCCAAGGAGGCCTCTTGGAAAGCTTGCGGCAGCTGTGGAAAAAAGCCAAATACTGAGAGCTTGTGTAGTTTGCCCAGGTCGCAGCAGCAAACTGGGCCCAGATGTGTAGACACAGAAGACTGGGTGAGCTTCCTCAGTTGCCTAACAAAAGGAGCCTGCTTAGGAGCCTCGTGAAAGCTTCCCTCTGAAAAATATTCCTCCAAAGCTGTGCTAGCACAGCCACACATCCACAAGAATGCAACAGAAAAACTCAAACTTTTTAGAACAAAACTGGATCTGGGGTCTCCTTCCAATTGAACCCCAAGGACTCTTGAAGTTCCTTCAAGAACTCTAACAGCCCTTGAAGTTTTCTGGGAGGGATGTCCTACATGGGTGGCCACTCACTATGGCAAGAGAGATAAGGACCTTTTAGAACCTCAGGAACCCTCAGGCCCAAGACATACACTGACAAAGACCAGGCTGCCCACCCAGGGCAGATTCACAGGCCTTTCCTGAGAACTCCTTACCTCTCGGTGCCGGAGCTGCAAATTTTGGCCTTCATAGTACAAGTTGTAGGTCTTCAGATGCAAGAGAAGTTCATTCCTTAAGGGGAAAAAGATACAAGAGTTTGGGGCCAGGTGCAGTAGCTCACGCAAGTAATCCTAGCACTCTGGGAGGTCAATAAGAGTGCAGTGCTTGAACTCAGGAGTGAGAGACCAGCCTGAGCAAGAGCAAGACCTCATCTCTACTAAAAATAGAAAAATTAACCGGTTTTGTAGTGAAGGAAAGAACAATTTAGGAACTTCTAGGTGTTTCAGCAGATTAATAGGGACAGGTCTGGATCTCGCTAACTATAGGTCCAGCTACTCAGAAGGCTGAGGCAAGAGGATATCTTAAGTCCAAGAGACTGAGGATGCTATGAGCTATGATGATGCCTTAGCTCTCAACTCAGAGCAACAGAGTGAAACTCTGTCTCAAAAAAAAAAAAATACGAAGTGCAACTTTATCAGCTGAAGCCACTTATAATGCAGCTGTTCCCTTCCTAGCTCACATCTAACCTGGTCTGTAATTATCCACCTTTGGGTGTTCACATACATGCACGCACACACACAGAGCTCTGCCACCATCACTCTATCACCATTCTCCCTCAGAATCAAGAAAACACCACCCAGAGCAGACTCTAGGTCAGGAGCAACTCCAGGACACCAAAGCAGGTCTTGTCTGCTGACAACAGGATGGTAACTGGCATCTCTGACAACACGCCCCCACGCCCAAGCTGAATAAGCAGGTGTTAATAAGATTCATAGAGACAAACACAGTTCAAAGGCCACAGAGAGGGTTCTCCTTCCCCTACATGGCTTTTCCTCCCCTGAGCATGTCGAGTGAAGGGAAAAAACAGTTACTACAGGCCTTCTCAAAACTTAGGAACTTCCAGGCATTTCAGCAGATTAACAGGGAGAGGTCTAGGCCTTGCTGACTTATGCTTTATAGACATGACCTTATCATGTGTTTAAAAACTTACAAACCCATGTATACCATGGAATGCTATTTCAGTCATAGAAAAAGATGGAGACTTTATATCTTTTATATTAACCTGGATGGAGTTAGAGAACCTTCTTCTTAGTAAAGGATCACAGGAATGGAAACTAACAAGAAGCCGGAATACAAACAAACACACTTCCACATACGAGAAAAATTCAATTAAATTCTAGTTGGAGGAAGAGGGAAGCAGAGAGGGAGAGAGAAGAGAAATGGGGAATCGGTGTGCTCCCATCTAATGGGCACCGTGGAAGGGTACACGATGCACCTCCTGGTCTACAACAGAGACTTTACCTAACAAATGCAATCAATGTAACCTAATTGTTTGTACCCTCATATTAATCTGAAATTTAAAAACAAAAACTTATAAACTCCCAGCAAAGTGAAATGAATGAATAAAGGCAACTATGGTCACACAACAGAATATTACACAGTGATAGGAATATGAATGGATGACACACAGCAAAGATGAACCTCACAGGTGTACGAGAGAAAGAAGCCAGACACAACAGATCACACATTGTATGGTTCTGTTTATGTGAAGTTCTACATGGAGTGTTAGAATTCAGAATGGGATTCACCACGGGGAGTAGTGACAAGATGTGGACATGATGGGACTGCCGGGCCCCAGCAATATTCTTCCAGTTCATAAAAAAATAAAAAATAAATAAATAAAAACAAACCTTAGAAACTCCTGCTTGGAAGCCTAGTATTGAGCCTCCTTAGCTGACCAAAACCGGTTTCTAGATGCTACCTAGAGAGCACAACTCTGCTGAATGTGGCCAGAGAGGAGATTCCACTCTCTTAGTGATGAGGGAGACCCATCCATCAACCCTGAGAATTCAAGAATCTAGTTTGTTTCTGGTTTTTGTTTGTCTGTTTTTTTGTTGTTGTTGTTTTTCTTTGTTTTTTTTGAGACAGAGTCTGACTGTGTCACCCTGGGTAGAGTGCTGTGGCATCATAGCTCACAGCAACCTCAAACTCCTGGGTTGGAGCAATCCTCCTGTCTCAGTCTCCCAAATAACTGGGATTACCAGCACCTGCCTGCCACAACCCCAGCTCACAAATCTAGTTTATCTAAAAGCACATGTTATTATACTCCATGGGGAATAAGCAGGAGAGAGGTGTAGGGGGCTGTTGTGTACTTCTGTGTATTCCCAGGCAAGAGGTAACAGTTTGGTCTCTCTGAACACAGCCATTCTCTGGAGAGATATTTGGACCACAGGAAGACAAAACCTGCTGGAAATTCCAAGAAACTCCTGACAAGTTAAACCTAGATAAACTGGAATCATTCTGCGTAAGCAGAAATGAATTACTGAAAAGTATCATTCCAAGTAACCTAAAACACAAGGCTATTTGGTACTTTTGAACAGATCAGGAGCCAGGGTTTAAAACTTCTGGTCTGTAGAAGTCTCTGGGGGAATTCTTTCAATAAAGAGATAAGAATGATCAAGACACAACTAGAACAGGGACTCTACGTAACAAATTAAAACATTGTAACATAATGTTTGTACCCTCACATTTCTTCCCTTTTTTGCAGTTTTTGGTTGGGGCCAGGCTCAAAACCCACCACTCCCAGTATATGGGGCCAGCACCCTATTCCCTGAGCCACAGGAACCACCCTGTACCCTCACATTGATCTGAAATAATAATAATAAAAGAGATAAGAATGACCCAGATCTCACATAACTGGTGTGGGTGTATGATCAAGAGTGTTTACAGACTTCAAACAATTTAGTCTCAGATAAATTAAACATTTAATTAAGATAGAATTCAGTATGTAAAATCCCTGTGCTGGGCATAAAAAATATATCTTCAGGCTCGGCGCCTGTGGCTCAATGGGCTAAGGCGCCAGCCACATACACCTGAGCTGGCGGGTTCGAATCCAGCCCCCGGGCCCGCCAAACAACAATGACGGCTGCAACCAAAAAAAAAAAAAATGGCGGGGCACTGTGGCCGGCGCCTGTAGTCCCAGCTACTTGGGAGGCGGAGGCAAGAGAATAGCTTGAGCCCAGGAATTGGAGGTTGATGTGAGCTGTGATGCCACGGCACTCTACCCAGGGCGACAGCTTGAGGCTCTGTCTCAAAAAAAAAAAAAAAAAGTATGTATCTTCAGGGCGGCACCTGTAGCTCAATAAGTAGGACACCAGCCCCATCTGCTGAGGGTGGTGGGTTTAAACTCGGCCTCAGCCAAACTGCAACAAAAAAAATAGCTGGGCATTGTGGTGGGCACCTATAGTCCTTGCTACTCAGGAGGCTTAAGCAAGGGAATCACCTAAGCCCAAGAACTAGAAGTTGCTGTGAGCTGTGACGCCACAGCATTCTACTGAGGGCGACCAAGTGAGACTCTCTCTCTCTCTCTCTCTCTTTCTCTCTCTCTCTCTCTATATATATATATATATATGTACACACACACACATATATATGCACATTATATATATATATATCTTCAAACTTACAATTCCAAAAGGTCCCCTGTGGTACAACCCCAGTCATGTTTGCAAAAGGTCTGAGTTCAAGAGGCCTCAGTGCATAGAAGGTAATGAAATTGTCCCCTTCTATTCAGAGGGCACCTGTGCCAATTTTTAGCCAGAACCATGGCAGCCCAGGGACACATTACACCAGCCAGGAGTCCATGAAGGAACACCACAGACAGGACAGTGAGGAGCATTTTAGCCCGTTTAGGCTGAGGATACCATAAGCTGGGTGGTTTATAAACAATAGAAATGTATGTGTCGTGGTTCTGAGGACTAGGAAGTCCAAGATCAAGGTAGATTCAGTATCTGGTGAGAGCCTATCCTCACAGACAGTACCTGCTCACTGTGTCCTCACATGTGGAAGGGTAAACAAGCTCTCTCTGTCTCTTATGTAAGGGTCACTCAGATCTAATCACTTCCCAAGGGCCCTGCCTCTTAATACTAGCACCTTGATGGGACGGGTGGGGGGCGGGGGGCTAGGTTCCAACATATGAATTTGGGGGAGGACCCAAACATTCAAACCATAGCAAACAGCCACCAGCCAACTCCTCTTCTGGAAACCTTTCAGGACACCACCCCTCTTCAGCCCCCTAAGGTCCAAAGTCTCCCCTTTACTTTAACCTCTAGCATCTGGGGGCGTGCCTTTATCTATGGTGGCAGCCTTGCTGATGCTCTCAGTAAGTCCAAGTTCAGCTGCTCTGCTCCTTCACGCGCACAGTTGTCCCAGCTGTCTGATATACAGGGGAAGCTCCTCTGCCAGGGGCCGGCATCCACCCACAGCATCCCAGCACAGGATCGGCCCCTGGGGACATAGCACCAGAGCAAAACATCTTACTTGGAAATGTATTTGTCTTGTCCACATGGGACCAGGGAAGTTTGGTGACTGTAGTCCATTCTTCCTTTCTCTTTTCATCAGAAGGAGAAGCCTGTATTCAAAAGGACGGGATAGAGGTTAATGTCAGATTGTGTCCTTGGAAACTTGGCAGAACTTGGGCAGTTGGGGGTGGGAGTGGAGGGCAAAAGTGGAGGACACAAAATTGGATGACATAGCTCTTTGTTTCCCCCAGATCCACAGCTAACACTGGCCTAGGCCTAGTGAGATGCCACTCTGCCAGCTGTTGCCTCTGCTTGCCACAGCCTCTGGGAAAAACACGGTGGCTTAAATCTGTGATCCTAGCACTTTGGGAGGCTGAGGTGGGTGGATTGCTTGAACTCAGGAGTTCGAGATCAGCCTGAGCAAGAGCAAAAGCAAGACCCCATTTCTACTAAAAATAAAAAAAACTAGCCAGGCACTATGGCAGGCACCTATAGTCCCAGCTACTTGGGAGACTGAGGCAAGAGGATCTCTTAAGCCCAAAAGTTTGAGGTTGCTGTGAGCTCAGACACCACAGCACTTTACCCAGGGTGACAGAGTGAGACTCTGTCTCAAAAAAATAAAAGTTAAGGCTCCCGCCTGTGGCTCAACGGGCTAAGGCGCCAGCCACGTACACCTGAGCTGGTGGGTTCGAATCCAGCCTGGGCCCGCCAAACAACGATGACGGCTGCAACCAAAAAATGGCCCGGTGGGTCATTGTGGTGGGTGCCTGTAGTCCCAGCTACTTGGGAGGCAGAGGCAGGAGACTCGCTTGAGCCCAGGAGTTGGAGGTTGCTGTGAGCTGTGATGCCACAACACTCTACGGAGGGTGACAGCTTGAGGCTCTGTCTCAAAA
>CAUYON010138827.1:0-23920 GCA_963573935.1 Arctocebus calabarensis
TCACGCTGTCTCCCTGTGTCCCCAAAGGGATGTTTCTGGGCAGATCTCGTCAGCCAGAGATGCCTGAAGTCTTCTCTCCCCAGTCTCACTGAGCCCAGTTGCAAGGAAGCTGTTACTCGGCCACCATCTTGGCTCCTCCCCGCTGTTTTTTTGTCTTTTTAACAGGGTTGTGGAGATGCTCCTATGAGATAAGGGAAAGTGCTTTTGAAAATAAGACTGAAATGCTATGTGCATGTTCTCCATATGGTTACTATTAACTGGAAAACAAGTGTTGGGGAGTCTCAATATGGTCCTGCTTGATGACTGTGCTCAGGGTCTTGACTGGGGATGGGACATTCACTGTCCATCCAGGGGCTGAGTACCTTCAGACAAGCTCCCCTTCTAGTTCCCTGTGGGGTAAGGTGAGGATGTTTGTTGCCTTTCCCACCTTCCTATGTTTGTTGTGAAGCTGAGAAGAGATAACACATGTTGAACATCTACTGTGGTCAAAGTGTCTGGAAAAAGTACTGCAGCTGTGCAAATGCACTGTGATTATACTGGTGAACTTGGCATTCTCCTGGGAGGCTTGTGTTCTCTGCCCTTGCATGAAATTTCCAGCCTCCACTCTGTTTTGAGTCTCGTTTGATGGATGCTGCATCTGCTGGCTCCCAGTGAGGCTACAGCCTAGTTCTTGCTTCTGGTTTCACCCTGATGCCATGGCGGCTTCATACATAGACTCACCTCCCTGGGGAGCTCCCTGGGGAGCTGAATTCACATCTGTCCTTCTCTTCTACTCCCTGTTGTTCTGCTGATGCTGTATCAGGGACGCTTCCCTCAACCTCCTAGATGAGGACAGCCCCCTGCAGCTCTGTGATTTGGTGCTCCCACTGGTTAATTCCGTAATTCTATCAGATTATCATAGTACCAATTTGTGTTTGTCATCAGTCTATTTTCTAGACCATATTTGGTTCACTGCTGTTTCTCCTCTTGCTAGTACAGTGCTTGGCAGGTAGAGGATATCAATAAATATTTGTTAAGCAAAAAAATGAAAGAATGTTCTGAAATTATTTAGCTTCCTCTGCATGCATTACACATTTCTACCTCAGTTCCTTTGCTCCTGCTGTCTTCCCAGGTGGGAATGCACCCCTCCTCCCTTGCACACTCACAGATACACATACAGACACACTCAGACACAAGCACAAACATGTATGCACATGCATACTAAATGAGATAATCTGTGCAAAGCAATTGCCAAGCACAGTAAGAACACTTAGTAAGGATTAATCCCTACCATGGCATGTCTGTCCTATGGAGCCTTGAATACACATCTCCTTAACTGGCCACCACACTGCCAAGCTCCCTCAATACTCAAGGGCATAAATTCACAGACCCTGGAGTCTGTCTGCTTTCATGTCATGGAATGGAATTTATCGAGCTATATAGTATGTGTTTAATCCCATATTCCAGATGATAAGTTGGTGTTTCAGAATGGAGAGGCAGCCCAGCTTGCCTGGTCCTTTGCTTGCATCTTGGGTGAGGGTGGAAGGTGCAGTGAAAAGGAGAGCAAGATGGGATAAACTCCTTGTACTTCAGGATCTGAAGCAGCAGCAGACTCCAGCGAGTACCCACATCAGTCCTGGAGTCAGACGTGGCTTGGCACAGGACCCCAGGGACCTACCTGTCTTCTTTAAGCTCCAGTTTCCACAAACCCAGAAGAAGGGCCCAGATAGCCCAGTGCCACAGGGCAGGTGGTGCGGCACGTGGGAAGGGCTGCACACTGTTCACCATACTCTCTCCTTTCCCACATGGAGAGGAATGTTGGACTCCTCTCTCTCTCCTGTGTGGGGGTGAAGGAATTATTTCCCCAGTAATTTTCCAAGCTCCCTCCCTCTCTCCAGCACTCGGCAGGTGCGTATGCTCGTCCCTGACATTTTGTGTGCATCAGTGCGTGCAGCAGGGAGCTCACGGAGCGTGAGCCTGATGGAGAGGAGGATGTTGGCAGCAGCCTCTGCATGCAGGTGCCTTGATGGAACTGTCAGAACTTCTGTCTTTAATGATCCTCCCAGGGGGTAACCTACGTCTCCATCAGTTGGTATCTTTGGCAGTCATTCCTCTGCTGCCTTAGCAGCCACCTGTTGCTCAGAACCCCAAAATGAAGTCTACACCATGGTCCCAGGATGGAGATGGGGAAGTGTGGGTTTTGGTGTCTGAAGAGCAAGTTACAACTTCAGAATGGCTCAAAGCAGAGGAGTGAAGGAGCAGGGAGGAGAGAACCCCACCATGCTTAAATATTCATCGGACAGTCACAAATCAGTGTCAGAAAATGACAATGATGCCACATAAAATAAAATGGATGCTGAGGCTGCAGGAGGTACTGAGGGATCCTTGCTTCCCTTCCATTCCTGATTCCCACACCTTTCATCAGATGCATACATTTCCTCCTGCACTAAAATATTCTTGTTGTCTGAGGCAGCTTTTCCAAAGCCAACCCTTGACTTTTTCAATTATATTCAAGCGACAGCTGAATGCTCTCTGTGTTCCAATAATCTCATTTCACAGTATGAACAGACTGGCTGAGGTAAGAGGCAGTGAGCAGAGGTCTTGGACTAGAAGGGTGCTGGGCTAGGCCAGGCCATGCAGTGTGGCTTCCATGCTGCTGCCATCCTTGCATTCAGGCCGCTTCTTTGCTATGGTCACTGGGGTAGACGGCATCCTTCTGCTCCCATTCAAGTTTTGATTATTTGACTTTGAGGCTCAAGAGTTTTGAATTCTCTCCTCTCAAGCTTTTGGGATTTTTGCCTATTTCTTCTCCTAGTTCTTTGCAAGTCCTTGTTCTTCCATCTCTGACCCTACATTCAGATGCTTCCTTTAAGTTCTCTTTATATCTTGATTCCCTTTAGGCTTCAAGCATTGTCTCTGGATAGTCTCATATGACTCTTGAGTTATAATAACAATCGCAGCAAGTGGAATAATGCTCTCCCTCTCTCATTCAAAGATATCCATATCTTTATTCCCAGAATCTGGGAATATTTTACCTTCTACCGCAAAAGAGCCTTGGCAGGTGTGATAATTCAAGGATTTTGAAATGAGGAAATAATACTGGCTTATCTGATTAAGCTCAATGTAATCATAGCATCTTTATAAGAGAAGGCATGAGGCTGGGCGTCAGATAGCAGGAGACATGACAAAGGAAGCAAAGGGAGAAAAGAAGTGAGACGATGCAACCCTGCTGGTTTTGAACCTGGAAGAAGGGGCCATGGGCCAAAAATGCAGGTGGCCTCTAGAAGCTGGAAAGACAAAGAAACAAAACAGAGGAGTCTTCCCCAGATTCTCCAGAGGGAATAAAGCTCTGCTGATGCCCTCATTTGAGCCCAATAAAATCCCTTTGGACTCTTAACCTTAAGAACTGTAAGATAATCAACTTGTGTCACTTTACCCTACTATGTTTATAGCAATTTGTTATAGCAGCAACAGGAAACTAATACATTTACCTGCATAAAGATTTTGGAGTCATGGGAAACTGGAATCCTAGTTCTGATGCTTAATAACTATGGAGCCAAAGGAGAGTTATTTCATCTCTGTGATACTAGTTTTTGACAACTATAAATGAGGAAGTTAAAACCTGTGGCATCTCACATAAGGTTGGGCTGTTTGGACCCTCCTATCCCACACCTGAGTCAAAGGACCCTCCACCTGCCCAACCAGTTCTCTCAAAAACACCTGAGACGTTTCCATTCTTAACACACGAGTTTTCTTAAAATGTTCTTTTCCAATCTCTCTTTTTGTTTGTCACTTTTTATTCTTTTTTCCTAGTATGTGTATAACAATTCTTGTGTGTAATAACTCAAGAATTAAAATTAGGCCATTTCTGCCTCTGATTTCAGCCAGAATAAACAAAAGGAAAGGAATCTCTATATTCCATGGGAAGTGCTAGACTGTCTACACAGGGCTTACAATGGAGAAGATTGCAAACCAAGGCCCTGGACCATCACTCACCTTTAAGTTGGGGGTGAGGTGGCAAACCAGAGCCCCAAATCCTGCTCAACCTCTGCTTTTGTTAATAGAGTTATACTGGAACACAGCCATGCCCATCTGCTTAAGTATTGCACACTGCTGTTTTCTTTTTTTTTTTTCCCTCTATTTTTAATAATTGAAGAGTTGAGAGTTGCCACAGAGACTACTTTGCTTGCAAAGCTTAAAATATTTACTGTCAGAGCCTTTTCAGAAAAACCTTACAGAACACTGTGTTAGGATTTAAAATAGCCCATTTGACAGGGCTTCGTGTTGGAATGGGTTTTGGAGTGCTGTGCACTTTTTTTCCCACACTTTGCATAGCAAGAGAGGCTTTGAGGGCCACTTGGTATGTATCCCATGGAGTTTAAGGAGTTCAGTGGACTGTGGCCTGATTTTTTCCTGAGAAATCTAAATGACTGTCACTGTGGCTTCCTCCCTGAGGCTGTGCAGCTGAGGGAAAGGACTGCATCAGGTGGCAGGAACTTTCCTTATTGGTGGCAATCAGGTCACTGGGGTCTTTCTCATGGGCAGGAAAGAGCTGAAGCTCATGTGCCTTTTCGGGAGGAAAAATGAGAACCCCCCCCCAAGAAAAGAGTCTATGGGTATTGAATCAGCATACCCCAAGGCCAAGTTAAGGATGGACCCTGGAGAAAATAACACTGCCTATGGGAAAACAGTTGAAATCCCTGGAGGAACATCTCCAAGAAACCTACAAAGTATTTCTTTGGAGAAAGAGCCAGAATTTACCACCTCCAAGTCTGGACAGTGACAATATTGATTGAATAGGCCTGAGCATTTCCCTCTAATTCCTCTTTCTATGGGCTTAACCCTGAAATGGGGAAGATAAAGCCAAAATGCAAGGTGGGCCAAAATATAGAGAAAAAAAATCCACTTCATTTTACAGGCTTTGGGAGCTGCAGCTTCCCTGAGCCTGGGAAAGGGGAGAGATTTCAGCTATGGATGTGATCCAGGGCAGAATCATTGCTGTGCCTTAGTCATGATAACAATTGAGGGGAGGGTGTTGGAGGTGTTATTATGGTGGCCAAAAGTGGTTGGTGATGTTACTACCTAGCACTGACTGCAAGGTAAACTGTGGAAACTGAGGGTGCATTCAGGGGTCAAGGGGAGAAATAGAGTTCATCTAGAGGACAGTGGTCAGAAACAGAAAAGTTGCGTTCTGCCCTCACTCTTATTTGGTTCAGTCCCACGGACGTGGCACTCATGTTATTTCTTACAGCTTGACGCAGTAGCTTCCCCACATCCCCTTGTTTCTCCCCCCTCCCTCCTTTTTGCTGTTATTCCTACGCTTCTTCCATTAGAATGCAAACTCCATGAAGTCAAGGATGCCTGTCTCCCTCACAGCTCTGCCTTCAGCACCTAGAGTGGCTCCTTCCACAAATTAGATGCCCACTAACAATTGCCTTTCCTACCCATGTTTCAGTGACTCATGGTCAACTGTGGTTCAAAAACAGTAAAAGAAAAACTCCAGAAATGAATGATTCATTAGTTTTAAATTGGGTGCCATTATAAGTAGCATGAGGGAATGTCCCACTGTCCCTCTGTATCCTGTACCATTCTGCTTGGGACGAGTGTACCACTGCGCGTACCCACCAGTCAGTCTGGCAGTATCTGTGTCTGTAATCTGACTGCTGAGATATTGCAGGGCTTGTGTTCAGGTAACCTTTATTTTCCTTAATAATAGCCCCAAAGCACAAGAGTAGTGATGTTGGCATACTGTTATATTATTATGCAATATTATCATATTATATTAGTAGTTGTCGTTAATTTCTTACTGTGCTTAACTTATAAATTAAACTTTGCCATCGTGGTGCATAGGCAGAAACATAGTGTATATGGAGTTCAGTGCTATGTGTGCTTTCAGGAACCCTCTGGGTGGCGTGGAACTAATCCCATGTAGGTAAAGGTGGACTACTGCAATGTTTGTCTACTAAGTGAGACGCGAGGACAAATAAGTCTTGTCTTTCTGTGTACCTCTCAATTCTCAGCAGTACTCATTGCCTTGGTTAATATAAAGTCCATGTTCAAAATTCTTTCTCTGGGACACTTGTGGAGAGAAGACAGAAGCAGTGCTTAAGACAAAATAGTGCTGAGACCATAATGGTTTGAATAAATGGTGCCTGATTCCATCTCTATCTAGCTGGGAGACTCTGGTTTGAGAATTAATCTCCGTGATGACGTGGGTCATGTTGAATTTAATTTTTCCTTTGTCTCTACAACTTTCCTTATTTTTAAAAAATTAGATGTAATTCATATACCTTAAAAATAACCTCTTTTAAGTGTATAATTCTGGGTTTTTAGTATATTCAAAAGGTTGGGCAACTGTCACCCCTAATTTCAGAAAATTTTCATCACCCCTCCAAAGAAACTCATTCTTTAGCAATCGTCCTCTAGTCCCCACTCCATTATGCTCCTGACAAATACTAATCTGCTTTCTGTCCCTATGGGTCTGCCTGTTCTAAACAATTCCTATAAAAGGAATCAGGCATTGTGTGTTTCTTCTTGATAGCCTCTGTCACTTAGTCTAACATCTTCAAGGCTCATCGAATGCAGCATGTGTCGATTCACCATTCCTTGGCGTAATATCCCATCGTGTGGACTTACCACACACTATTCATTCATCAGCTGATGGACATTTGACTTGTTTTCATTTTGTGCCTTTGTAACTAATACTGATGTGAATATTAGTACACAAATTTTTGTGTGGACAATTTTTTTTTGTTGTCTTGAATGGATGCTTGCAAGTTGCATTGCAAAGATTTAGTGTCAGAGGGAATGTATGCCTCTCACAGAGCATGTTATGACTTGCTTCAGTAGTCACTTACTGACAGGCTACTCTGGGCTCAACATTGTTCTAGTTGCTGGAGAGTTAGCAGTAAAAAATCTAATAAAAATTCCTGCCTAGGTTTGGCACCCGTAGTACAGTGGTTACGGTGCTGGCCACATGCACCAAGGCTGGTGGGTTCGAAACTGGCTCAAGCCAACTAAACAACAATGACAACTGCAACAAAAACATAGCCAGGAGTTGTGGTGGGCACATGTAGTCCCAGCTACTTGGAAGACTGAGACAAGAGAATTGTTAAGCCCAAGAGTTTGAGGTTGCTGTGAGCTGTGATGCCACAGCACTCCACCAAGGGTGACATAGTGAGACTCTGTTTCAAAAGAAAAAAAAATTCCTGCCTACGGGGAGCTTATATGTTAGTTGGGGGGGATACAGGTGATACTTGAAACAGATAAAAGAAATATAGAGGCTCGGCGCCTGTGGCTCAGTGGGCTAAGGTGCCAGCCACATACACCTAAGCTGGCAGGTTGGAATACAGCCTGGGCCCGCCAAACAACAATGATGGCTGCAACCAAAAACAAAAATGACCAGGCGTTATGGTGGGTGCCTGCAGTCCCAGCTACTTGGGAGGTGGAGGCAGGAGACTCGCTTGAGCCCAGGAATTAGAGGTTGCTGTAAGCTGTGATGCCACGACACTCTACCCAGGGCGACAGCTTGAGGCTCTGTCTCAAAAAAAAAAGAAAAAAAAAAGAAAAAAAAGAAATATAGAGTGTCCCAGATGCAGATAAATGGTCTATGGGGAAAATAAGGTATGGAAAGAAGGGGCTGCAATTTTAAATAGAGTTCAGGGGAAACCCCACTGAGTATATGATATTTGGGCAAGGATTGAAGGTAAGGAAGTGCCTCCAAGGCAAAGGGAAAAATAAATTTTATGACATGAGAAAGTGGGAACCGCAAGCAGACCAGTGTGGCTGGAGAGGAGGAAGGGAGGGAGTGTGGACAAGGATGAGCAGGAGAGGAAACGGGGGCCAGGAAGCATTGGGCCATGTGAGGAACTGCAAAGGCTTCAGCTTTTAATCTGAGTGAAAAAATTTAAGTAAAAAGTGACACAATCTGACTTGTGATTTTATAGGTTTCTTCTGGCTATTGTTCTGAGGACAGACCACAAAGAGTCTCAAGTTGGCAGATGATGGTGGTGTTGATGGAAGGGTAGAAGAGAAGGTGACGAGAAGTGCTGGATTCATTCATTTAAAAGTATTAATGAGCCCTACTATTTGCCAGGGATTGTTATAGACATTGGGACTCAATAGGGAACATATATTTGTTTAAATGGGTGCAATCACATCAATATTTCTTGCTCACAGATTGAACAAAGGAGACTTTAGATCATCATTCATTTTTTCTATTTATTAAATTTAGTCAACTACCTTCTCAAATGCCTACTATATGCTAGGCCCTCTGGTACTTGCTTATATAGAGCTATTCACACAGAAGATACTCTACTAACCTCAAAGACAGCCAGAATTGCTGACCTACAGAACTAAATAAATGGTTGATGTTTTGTAAGTCACTAAGTCGTGGAAAGTTTTGCAATGTAGTATACTGATACATAGGAGCCTAATAAATATTTACTGAAGAGATTCAGGCAAGAAGGCTACATTATGAAGTTATTTCTGCCCCCATCTATCCTGAGCTCAACATTCATATTCTTGTGTTTCTCACTTGGGGGAAACCTTGGGGAATGCTGGGTGCCCTCCATTCTCTGCAAGGCAATGAGCTATCAGGATGTCCAAGGAACCTGGCCAGCTCCCAGTGCTTGTCAGTATCCTGTCCTCCACAGTGAGAATATAGGAAGAGAATGTGATGAGTTCAGGATGGATGGAAGCAGGGATGAGGTTTCCTGTATCCTCCTCTGTACGTCATCACAACAGCCCCAGCAGGTGGATATTCTCATGAATACCACCTTCTAGATGAGGAACCTGAGGCTTGCAGAGGTAACTTCTCTCAGGATCTCAGAGTGATGAGATGATGGAATCCAGACCTCAAAGTTTGACTGCAAACCACAATAGCTTCTTCTGTTTCTTTGAGGAGAAGGACAAGCACTAAAGGGAGGTGGAGACCTAATCCACAAACCTTGTAGAAGGAGTGAGGGCTTTTAGCTTCAATGAACATTCTACGACCAGACTGTGGTGGAAATTCATTTAAGAAAGTCTTATTTGACTATTTAGCGCTAATCACACAAATGAAGCATAAACATATTTGGTGGTAACTATCATGGCAATGTGATTTCTTTTTGTTCTTTCCTTTCTTTATCTTTCTCCCAAGCCCAAAAAGACAAAGATACTGTATAAGAAAATAGCTTGTTAAATGCAGTATTTATTGCAAGTTACATCACTGCAGCTTAGAGTCAAAACACCATCTATTCTGAAAATGATTGGTGGTCCAGGGCTACGAGGACTCCTAGCTCTATGTCTGAGCTCCTTTTGAAAAATCAGGAAAAGAGAAATAGCTCCAGATGTAGTGGTCCCTGACACTCCATTTCAGCCTGGTGTTTGTAAAGGATTTAATTGGCTTCAGCATTTTAAAGAACCCACTGAGAAATTTGTATAATTCACCCAAGCTCACTATTCCTCAGAGTAGTATTCTATTAACTCAAAATAACTTGGCACTTTAAATTATCTCAGGAGCTCAGTTGGGCAGTTATTTCATCTTTAAATAACTCACAAAATTAAAATTTTAAAGTTGTTACTCAAAAAGGGACGTATCCAACACATCTTTTCAAGGCGTGACATAAAGGGGAGAAAATATCCTAGGGGATCAAAGATGAATGAAGGTTATGGTCGCACTACCTAGGACAGGTGAGACCCCATCTTTCGTGAAGTTCACTTTCTTAGTAAACTCCTTTTCTTTTTCATTTCTTAGCTTTTTGTCCTTAGTTTTTCTTTCTCATAGTCTCTCAATTTGTTTTACTTCTTTCCCTGCTAAATGCAGACATAAAAAAGCCTCATTTCCTGGCTTCAGTGGGAAGAGAATGTCCTTTGTGGCCGCGTTATCGTTGTTTTACCCTACCTTTGTTGAGGATACTGGAACAGATCTACCTGTTGGGAGAGTCCATTGGACTTGAGAGTAACAATAGCTCCCTCTCACACTGTTCAAAACACATTCTATGTATATGTACTTGAATTAAACCTCATAACAACTCCATGAGGCAGGGACTGCTATTGTGCTTATTTTATAGATGAGAAAGCCGAGTTATGGAGAACCTGGTTTATTCGATGTCATGTGGCAAGGCAGGGATGTGAGCCCCAGCAAACTCTGCCCCACATCTTTTGTCAAATGGAATTCTTGCACATATAAGGCCACCAGTGAGCCAGCCAGCACACATTCAGTTACCCAGTTCGAGCTTCTGCCACCTAGTATAAATTGTCTAACACAGAGTTAAAATATTTCCATGTTAAAGTCCTTCTCTGTTCTTATGACAGCCTGGTGTCAACACTTTCAGCTCTAAAAATAGCTCTTGGAAAGTTCTTGAAGTAAATGCAAAAATATTGTTTCTCCCCCTTCTCCACTGGCTGGTTTCCAGTCTTAGGTTAAATAGTGGGAACGTGTGGCTTAAGCCAGCGTTTGGAGTTCCAAAAGAGGGATTCTTTGACCCCTGAATGAAGGGAGCAAAGTCATGTTACCTGTACCCCACTGGTTTTCCTCTTGCAGAGAAGATACAAGTACTAGCACAGCACATTTTTACAAATGTTCAGACAAATTACTTGTACAAAAGTTAGCAATGTTATTCAAAGTAGAAACTGAAATCCTTGTGCAGAAGTGCCCCATAAAGGGAAATCCCTGAGCTTTGAAGTCAGGTGCACCTGACCTTTTCTCCTAGTACTGCCCTCTAATTAACTCTGTTAAATTAGGGAAGTTACAAAACCTGGAGAAGGCCTCAGTTTCTTCATATGTAAAATAGGATAAGTTTAGCTTTTTTATAGGATGGTTTGAGGTTTATGTCAGATATTATATATAAAGAACCTGGCTGAGAGCCATGTGTATAGTAAGTAATCAATGTTCCTGTGTCTCCAGTTGATGATATCTGTGTCTTTCTATCTTCCCACACTCGCATTGATAACCTTTCTCTACTTTGGATACTTGCCCACGTGGACAATGGCGCATGTAAAATGGATTCTAGATAAATTGATGTGGGATCCGTTTACTTCTACAGGAATTCCTGGTGTGCCTACAAATTTACTCAACTCTAGTGAGTTCTTGAAAGTGGTAGTGGGGGAATAGAAAATGACAGGTTAGTTTGTTTCTACACACAAAGAGTTTATTCTCAGATCTGAGGATATATACAGGAAATAATGAGAAAGGAGTATTTATAAACTTGGTAGCAAATGGATGTTGTGGGAATGATGTGAAGTTTGTAAATGCAAGATTGCTGTGTATTGCCCACCTTGAATCTTTCCCGCCCTCTGATGATAGAGATTTGTGTCTAGTCAAACATGTGTTATAGTTTAACACGTCCTGTATGTTGGTTCCATGCCTATCTTGCTAAATAGACCAGTGCTCATGGGTAGATTGAATGAGGGCAATGTTGCTCCAAGTGTAACAAAAAACTTCAGTGATGGTTTATTATCTTTTTTTTGTGAAGTTATTAACACCTGGAAAGAGCAAAAAGAATATAATTAACATTTGTTCTCCTATCACCACATATTAATAACTAATAATAAATAATGCTAAATATTAAAAAAAATAGACCAGTGCTCTCCAACAGAAATATAGTTTTAGATTTTCTAGCTGACTTATTTTTTTAAAAGCAAAAAAGAAACAGATGAAAATAATTTTAATAACATATTTAACCCAATATGTCCAAAAGGTTATCTATCAGTTTATCAATTCAGTTGGTAATTAAGGTAAAAATTAGTGTAATATTAGTGTATTTTTTTTTAAATTTGAAAACTGAGTCATCAAAATCTAGTGTGTATTTTACACATGCAACCTGGTTACATTTCAAGCACTCAATGACCACATGTAGCTAGTGGCTCCAGTGTTGAAGAGCAGAACTAGATGGGGACTTCCTCCAAGGAAGGGATATTTTATTCTTTTTTGTATCTCCACTCTACTTACCTTAACACCTAGACCCTGCCTTATGTTTATTTGGTGTGTAATACTTGAGTTGCAAGGAGATGAGCTCCGTTTTCACACTACTGCACAGATCAGATTATGCTTATCTACTTTTCTTGCTACTGCTCTGTTAAGTGACACTGTCCTCATTTCTTGAAAGTTTCCTTGTCTGGTCACTCAGAGTCCTGAGTTGACACCTCTCTATTGCTGGAGTCAGTGAGAAACATGTTCATGATGCACCTGGTAACTGTTCAGCACAATGCTGGTGTGGCTGCAGAATCTCATGGCAGACAACTGCCTTCGATCCTGGACACCCCACTTAAAGGGCAGAGGGGTTGGAACCAGTTAAAAGAGAGCAGCAGAGAGCGGTAAAATGTTGTGGGAGTGAGAGTTCCATGAAGAGGTTGAGAAAGAAGAGTGTGAGAGTCTGCAGGTGAGGTGCTCAGCCTCTGGCAAACACATGAAAGGGTGTACTGAGGAGGATGGGGGCCAATTATTCTCATGACCCAAGAAGCAGGAGTTGATCTCTGGCAGGACCATGGAGATCACAAAGGAAACAAAATTTAAATGCAAAGAAAACAAAAAGTACTGTGGCTTTGAACATACCTCTACCCAAAGCTATTCCCTCCACTTACTAAATCTGTGACCTTGAGAAAATTACGTAATCTTCCTGGGCTTTAGTTTTCCTTCCTTTACAATGGGGATAAAGTTTTGACCTTAAAGGTTGTCTTGAGTCTTAAATGATGTAGAACACATATAAACATCAGCCCCAGTTCTGTGCTTAGCTTCAATCTTAAACAAAAGAAAAAAATGACATTCTATTTTAAGCTCCTAGAATTCATTAAATTCTAATATTTATGGAGAGGCTAGAGAGGTGATTATATGCCAGGCTGTGTTAAGTTCTTTACAAACATTAACATAAGACTTATTCTGCTACCATTTTACACCGTAGGTATTGTTTTATTCCAATTTTAAAGATGAGGAAACTGAATCAAAGAGTGGTTAAGTAACTCATTAAAGTTTTCCTAGAAACTAAATGGCAGCTCTGGGGCTCAGCTGGGACAGTCTGGGATCCTACCCACTGTGCTATTTTTTTTTTTTTTTGTTGTTGTTGCAGTTTGGCCGGGCCGGGTTTGAACCTGCCACCCACTGGCACCCTACTCACTGAGCCACAGGTGCCACCCAAAGGCATTTAAGTCTTTTTTTTTTTTTTTGCAGTTTTTGGCTGGGGCTAGATTTGAACCCGCCACCTGTGGTATATGGAGCCAGTACCCTACTCCTTGAGCCACAGGTGCTGCCCCCCACTGTGCTATTTTGCTCTGTGAATGAACTGCAGACTCCGTGATGTGCAGACTCAGGTTCTCAGCCTGTCCTAGTAGAAGTCTTACTGTAGTGGCCTGGCCGTCTGAGTGAGGTACAGGTCACCACAAGGGGAAACCTTAGCACAGATATTCTTTTCTTCAATGAGCCCTAATGTAGAAGCTCTTTCCATTAGGCAGAAGTCAGCTTCAGTAGTAGTTATGGACCCTCAGACCATAACTATTAATACAAAACTCAATCCAGTAGCTGGGCACTTTGTGGAACTTACAGAAAAAAGGTTTCTGAATGTCTCTGACTGTCTCAGGAAAAACATAAAGCATTCTCAAATTTATTATACAGTAAGACTCACTTGTTGAGTGCTATAAGAATAGATACAGGTAGTGTTCAGGAGCTTCAGAAGCAGGATAAATCAATTCCAGATGGGAAGACACAGGGAGAAAGGAAGCAAATCTACCCTCCTGGGTGTAAGCCATATGCTGGACACTTTCTCAGATGCCCCTGTTTAATTCTGTGTTGTAGCTCGTGTTAATTATTCCTGCCTGTTCTATTCAAACGATGGGAGACAAACTTAGAGAGGATGTATAACCTGCCCAAAGTGACACAAAATATGGTAATCTGGATGGAAATCTCGGTCTGACTCTGATGTTCAAGTTCTAGTACACAATGATGTTTCCTCTGAGGTTAGTGAACATTGATCAAGTGTGTGTTATGCGAGAGGCTCTAACAACTACACTACAGGGATTGAGTCCATTTTAGCAGGAAATCTTTCTTTCTCATTTTTTATTCCTCTACCTCTAACTTGGCTTTGGAATTCTCATGAAATTAGACTCTGTCTGTTTCAGCGTTTCCCAAATGTCTGGTGAGAATACTCTCAAGGGTTGTGAGAGTTATTTCCTTTCAAATTTTCTTTCTGTTCATCTGAAGAGATTCTCAGTCTCGCATTAGTCCTTAACACTTCTCCAACTTTTGCTTTTGTCTTTCTAAAGGAAAATATATGAGGACTTAGGAACAGAGCTTTGGGAGGGCAGATTATCTACCTGGAATTTAATCATGTTGCTATATTTACATAGTATTTTCTATTTAGAGAAACTGATACATAATTTTCCATTTATTATAATGAAATGACTTCCTTGCACAATAAATTAAGACGAAATGATTCAACTGAACACATAATGTGGCAGGGGTGTCCCACCTGTGGCCCACGGGGCTGCATACAGATTTTTCAAGGCCTGTTTTGCTTTTCTGTGGTGTTGGATATTGCAAAAATGATGCATGGATCCTTTTCTTTTTTACCATCAGCTTTCACTAGTGTTTGTTTATGTATAGTATGCCCAAAGACAACTCTTATTATTCCAAAGTGTGGCAGACAAAGACAGTTGGACACCCCTGAATGTAAATGATAGTATGTGTGGCACACAGACCCGTCAAAAGGGTGAAAGGTGCCCCAGAAATGCTGAGGTTTGGGAAGTACTGATGTAGGCCAGTATTGTCCTTGGATGATGGGAATCAGAGAGTCAACAAGGGGAAGTTTCTTTTTTGCCTGTGGATGTCCCAGCTTGGATTCACACTGGCCCTGCATCTGGGAGAACGGCCAGAAATCTTCTGCCCTATCCCGGGCATGTGTTCTCAGGATACCACTTCCCTCTGAGAGCCTAGATTTTCTGCTGAATTACACTGATGTCTGCAGTCCTTTAGTGCTCCAAAATTTCCTTGTGAATATCCACCATCTTTTCATCTCAAGAATTCTCACAGAAGGCTGCTTGCCTTGGTGGTAGAGGAAGGACGATGCCCATTTAGCCTCATCAGTCTCCTGTTTCGTTTGAGTGACTGCTTCAAATGTCCCCACAGAATGGGTTACAGTGACAGCTAAGGGGTGGGGAATATGGTCTTAAGGAAACACGTGGCCTTCCTGATCCTGAAGTGTGGCCTTTTGAGTCAATCCAAATTTTATGTAATAAATCTTTTCATTAAAGGGATGAAGCAGAGAATAAGAAGCTTTTCTTCCTTCCTTTAGTGCTTAAAAAAGAACTATTAAAAGAAAAGTACAATCTTGAAATCAGAAGGCTGCAGGTTCCCCACCCCACCTAGCACAGCAGACTTTCTCAGGCTGGCTCTCCACGTAATGTCTGCTTTCATTTTACTGCTGGTTTTGGCTTTATTAATGATTTCCAGAACACAAAAACAATCTCAATCCAGTTTGTCCTGTACACAGATGTTTGATTGTGGATATTATTTTGTCAATTTTCAAATTCTTTTTTATTGTTTAAGCATGTTTCAAATTCTTTTTTATTGTTTAAGCATGTTTATGGATAATTAGAAAAGTTGATTATATCTTTTTAGCCTGGTATTATGTAGTTACAACAATGCTTTATATACTATCACGGCCATAAGACCAGGAGTCAGCAATTTTTTTTTTTTTTTCTAAAGGCCAAGATGATACACATTGTGGGCTTGCAAAGCATATAGTCTCTGTCAGGCTATTCAACTTGAGTATGGTCGTGTGACAGCAGCTCAGACTGTGTATGTAAATGAATGAGTACGTCACTGTTCCAATTAAACTACACTTGTAAAATCAGTTGAAAAACTGGATTTGACCCGTAGGCTACAGTTTACCAACCCCTGCACTAAAATGTATTTATTTATTTATTTTTGTTACCCTGGGTAGAATGCTATGGCATCAAAGCTCACAGCAACCTCAAACTCTTGGGCTCAAGAGACCCCCTTGCCTCAGCCTCCTAAGTAGCTGGGACTATAGGTGCCTACCACAGTGCCTGGATGTTTTTAGAGATGGAGTCTTGCTTTTGCTCTGGCTGGTCTCGAACTCCTGAGCTCAAGCGATCTACCTGCCTCAGTCTCTCAGAATGCTGGGATCACAGAGTGTGTTTATTTTTCTAGTCTTTCTTCTATGCCACACTCACATTCTTACGGACTTTGTTTAGGCAGCAAGATATCCCAGTGGTTAAGGAAGTGTTAGACTGGGATAAGATACTTCTGTGTACTCTACCTAATGTCCTATGAATTGTAAGAGGGATTAAAATTGTGCATACCTTTCAGGACTCATGTAAAAATTAAATAAGATATAAATGTAATATGTCTGACGTGTGGTAAACACTCAGTAGATATCGTATTTCCAATTCTAATCCCTACCCTATCCCTGAACATAATCTTGAATCAGAATCATAGTGTTTCTTTTGCAAAATCCTTGTGGAAAAGCCCTTTCCACACCTGCATCAGCTTGTGTTGTGCAGACACGATTTTCTCAGGTGCAGTGTGTGGCTGTTCTTGGCTTTCTGGCTTGTTCCTCTGCGTCTTAAGTGTGGAGAAAATCAAGCAGCCTCTTCCAGGAATTCAGTGGAAAAGAATTTCTAGGCAGATTGCCTAAAAGCTACACTGTGTTCTTAGAAAGCAGCTGTTGCATCTGTTCAGAGCTGACGATGTGAGACGATTGGCAAGAGATGTTCGTTGAGGACTGACTCTGAGTCTGAGAGCTCCCAGAGCTGGGGTTGACACCACCATCACCATCCAAGAACAAAGGCCACCAACAGCTCCACCAAAACAATCCTGGGAATCAGGTGTGTTCCAGAGACTGGAAACTGACAAAGCTCTGTCGCTTCTTGTAGACTAGGGTCCCACTACTTAGCCCAATCCGGAGCTAAAAATGGTGGGCAAGGAACAGGGGAGAAGTCAAGACTTCAGCAGATGACTTGGGTTTTATTCCTTCAACTCCACCTCAAAAGAACCCTGTGTCAGTCCAGCTGCATTCCATTCCCACCGTGTAGTGCTGATACAAGAACTCCACCAAGCTTGTTGGTGTAGATTCATTGGAAGTCAGACCTGAAATGGCCTTTGAAAATGCTTTGTCTAACTCCTTTATTTTCTACTATAGGAGGCTGAGACACAGGAAGGTTGTCACTTAACAAAAATCATGCGGATGTAATGCTAAACCAGGTCTCCTGGATTTCCTAGTTTGGGGCTACAGTCACAATGAGATATTTGAATATTTGTTATAAGATCGTAATTATCCAGGAACTTGGAAGAAATGGTTCATTCTTCTCATTTCATAATACAATTTACTACCCAGGCTTCCTGTACTTGTGTATATTTATAATTTATATATATGTTTATATGCAGATATATCTCTCTCTATATGTCTATCCATGTATATATATGTAGTATATATACATACAACTGTAATTTATTTTATTTAAAAGTCATTGTTTATCCATTGTAATATTGAGTTTCCTCTGTGCTGCAAGCACTGTATTAATAATTAGGATCCTTGCAGTGTGTGTATATATACATATGTGTGCATGAGCATGAATGTGTGTTTGTGTGTTTGTATGTGTTGGGGGGAGGATGTGATATCATAGTAACCAATTCACAGTTCTGGCCTTCAAGGAATTTACCATCTCATGGTTTCCATGGGTCAGAACTCAAAAAGGGATCAGGTGGGAAGATCTTAATTGAAGCCTCCTACTGGACAATAGTCAGATGTTGGCTTAAGCTGCATTCTTCTGAAGGCTTAATCAGGATTAGAGGATACTTTCCAAGATGGCTTATTCACAGGGCTAGTAATTGGCACTAGCTGTTTGCAAGTGTCCTTAGCTCCTTTTCACAAGGATGCTTGAGTGTCCTTAGGGCATAGTGTCTGGCTTTTCTAGAGAGCAATTCATAAACCAAAGGCAGATACCACATGCCTTTTATGACCTAACCTGGGGAATTATGTGCCTTTATTTGAAGTATTTTATCCATCACAGAGGACCAGCCATGAATCCACATGGGAAGTGGCAACAAGGGGCATTGATTCTAGTGGGTGAAAGCAGCTGAGGGTCAAATTGTGGACTGGCCTCCATATATTCTGAGCGGCAAATGTATGGATAATACAGTTCTATATGGAACATACTCTGAGAGTGAATTACAGATGTAACAGCTTCATCTGAGGTTGGGGATGGTGGCAATAGTGGTGTTGAAGACTTTTCAAAGAAAGTAATATCTAGGCTGAGGTATAACACTTGAGGAGAAGTTAGACAGGGCCTAGGGGGTGGGGAGGGTGTTGAAGAGTACTCCAAGTACAGAGAAGAACATTCTTTAGGTTGCAGCTAGAATGACATTTCCTCCAAAACTCTAGTCCCAGGAGATGCAGGTCAAAAAGAGTCCTGTGCTCAAATAAGTTGGGAAAATGCAGTATACACATACTTCAGTTCTTAGGAGAGATTTATAGTTCTCACTGACATCAATATCAAAAGGCTTGAGAAAATTTTGCCCTAATGGCATTTTTTAACAGTTTAAACTGTTAAACTTACTTAACACGAGAAAATTTAGTGTTCTGTGGAGCATGTTTTGGGAAAAGCTGCATCAAACAAACATGTCAGTGCTTACAGCTATTGCCAAATCCTTACTAGTCCTTCTGAGTCACTCTAAGGGAAAAAGGAAGAAGCGATGCTTGTTTCCTGCAGTTTCTTATACAAAAACAAGGGAGTTAGGATGGGGCCTGTGGCTCAGTGAGTAGGGTGCTGGCCCCATATACCGAGGGTGTTGGATTTGAACTCGGTCCTGGTCAAACTGCAACAAAAAATAGCTAGGCATGGTAATAAGCACCTGTAGTCCCAGCTACTCGGGAGGCTGAGGCAAAAGAATTGCCTAAGCCCCAGAGCTGGAGGTTGCTGTGAGCTATGACACCCATATACTCTACTGAGGGTGACAAAGTAAGACTCTGTCTCTGAAAAAAAATAAATAAAAATAAGGTAGCAGAGAATCCATTCATGTGTCAACTATATTAGTGAGCACTCTTAACAAGAAGAGGTGACATCTGATTTAAATAGGCCTAAATCAAAAGCTAGAAATTAGTAGTCTGCACAATGAAAAAAAATCAAGGGTGTATCTTCTGCTCTGAATTAGATCTTATTCAAACAGGAACATCAGGAATCTGGATTTACCTTCTTCCTGGTCAAGCTTTCCTCAGCTGGTGCCTAAGAAGACCAGCAACAGCTTCTGATTTGTCACCTGCCATCTTGGTAGCCATAGTAGAGAAAGATGGTCAATTGTTCCACAGAAAGGCTAGCAATGAATACTGATTGTCCTGGCCTGGATCACACGAAAGGAATGTACATGTACAGTGTGACAGATTGACCTGATATCAGGAAGGTATCACCTTTTGAAGGCAAGAGCTTTGGGTCAGCTCCACCAAATGACATGGATTTGGGGGAAAGAAGGAGGAGAGGGTCACCAAGTGGAGGAGAAAAATTCTTAGAAGAAGAATAAAGAAAAAACAAGGTAAATAAAAACCAGAGGTGTCTACTATCATCCTCACTTTTTAATTGACTACTTGTTAGGTGTCTGTTTTTGACTATGCACAGAGAAGCAGAGATTCATGTTCATCCTTCCCTCAAAGACCATGGAGTCAGGAAAACCAAAGTTGGCTCACCAGGTGATAAGTTCCCCTCTATAATCAGCCTTCCAATCATCAAAGTCCTAGTTCCTGTTACAGAGAAGCTAGCAACAACCACCTGACTCTCACACTGAGAAAACAAGGATCTTTCCTGCAGGTGCCTGGGGTCTTGCATGATTGTGATGAAGGGAACACAGAGTGGATCCAAGGCAGAGAGAAGGGGGAATTCGTCTTTTCCAAAGTGGTAGTTCTCATCGTTCTCTAGGTCTCAGAATTAACTAGGAAAAATGAAACAAACATTGGGGTCTCTCCTTCACAGAGTTTTTTTTTTTTTTTTTTTTGTAGAGACAGAGTCTCACTTTATTGCCCTTGGTAGAGTGCGTGACATCACAGCTCACAGCAACCTCCAACTCCTGGGCTTTGGTGATTCTCTTGCCTCAACCTCCCAAGCAGGCTGGGACTACAGGTGCCCACCATAACGCCTGGCTATTTTTTTGTTGCAATTCAGATGGGGCCGGGTTTGAACCTGCCACCCTCGGAATATGGGGCCGGCGCCTTACTGACTGAGCCACAGGTGCTGTTGGCCTTTCACAGAGTTTTGATTTAATTAGTCTGGGGTTGGGACCCAGGCTGTTGAGACGGGCAGACTCACAGCTTTAATGGCCACCAGCTGTTTGAGGGCAGGAACTTTGCTTTGCTCAGTGCCAACTCCTCAGCCCTGGCACAGTGCCTCATGCACAGTAGGTGCTCAAGGATTATTTGGTGAATAAATGAATGAATGAGAAACACATACAAGCAATGATTCAGTGACCAACCTTGGTTTCCTCTCTTCTCCTACATCCTTTGCATCCTGACTATCAAGAAGTAAGTTCTAAGAAGAATATGTTCCAGCTCCATCCATGTAAACTTGAAAGAGGTAAAGTCTTCATCTTTCTTTAAGGCTGTGTAATATTCCATGATATACATGTACCACAATTTAGTAATCCATTTGTGGATCAATGGGCAAAGTATCTCAAGAATGGAAGAAAAAGTATCCAGTGTACGCAGCCCTACTATGAAGCTAATTTATAGCTGTCATATGAATGGTATAACCCAACTATAACACAAGAATATAGGGAAAGGGGCAATGGTAGGGAGGGAAGAGGGGAGGTTGAGGCAGAGGGAGGGTAATTGGTGGGGCCACACCTACAGTGCATCTTAGAAAGGTACAGGTGAATCTTGCTAAATGCAGAATACAAATGTCTTCATATAATAACGGAGAAATTGCCAGGAAGGCTATGTTAATCAGTTTGATGAAAATAGTTAAGATTGTATATGAAACCAGCACATTGTACCCCTTGATTGCACTATTGTACACAGCTCTGATTTAATGATAAAGATAATAAAATAAAATAAAATAAAAACAAAATGCCATGAAGGCTATGTTAAACAGTTTGATGAAATATTTCAGATTGTATATGAAACCAGCACATTGTACCCCACGATTGCATTAATGTACACAGCTATGATTTAATTTAAAAAAGTAAACAAAAAAAGACAACATAACAAAGGATATAATAGAATTTTTAAAAAATGTAAGAGTCTCTTAGAGAATGTTGAAATATAGCAGAAAGCTTCTACATAAGTTGATGAAGCAGAAGAAAGAGTTTAAGAGCTTGAAGCCAAGGCTTTGGACTGACCCAGTCAGTCAAAGATGTGGAAAAGAGCATGAAGAAGTATGAACCACCATTCAGAGGAATATGGGACTATGTAAAGCAAGCCAAAATGTGGATTCTAAGTTCCCCAAGGGAGAAGAAAAAGAAAAAAAGCATGGACAAGCTATTTAGGAAATTATTGCTGAGAACTTCCCTGCTATCACCATTGATTCAGATATCCAGATATAGGCTGGTCATTGAACACAGGGAAGAGTCATAGTAAATTGGACATTTCCCAGACCTATAATCATGAAATTGGCTAAAGTCAATGTTAAGGAGGAAGGAACCATCACACTGCCTGACTTCAAACTACACAACAAGGCTAAGTTACCAAACAGCATGGTACAGATAGAAGAGTAGAGACATAGCCCAGTGGAACAGAATAGAGAACCCAGAAAAGAAACCCTATACAAAACAGACAAAAACATATCCTGGGGAAAGGATGACCTATTTAACAAAAGGAGCTTGGAAAATTGGATGGCCACACGCTGAAGAATGAAATAGGACCCGTATCTCATAACATATACAGAAATTAACTCAAGATTGAATAAAAATTTTAATGCAAGGTATGAAACTATAAAAATTCTAGAAGAAAACATAGGAAATACTCTTCTAGACGTCGGCGTAGGCAAAGAATTTAATGACTAAGATCCTAAAGGCAAATCCAGCATCAACAAAACAAATAAATGGGAATTAATTAAATTAAAAATCTTTTGCACAGCAAAGGAAATAATTAGCCAAGTAATCAGGCAACCTATGGAATGTGAGAAACAAACTATGCATCTGACAAAAGACTGATTTCTAGAATTTATAAACAAATTTTATAAATGTAGACTTACCATTTTATCCAGCAATCCCACTATTACATATCTACTCATGTGGAATCATTTCATTAAAAACTCCCACACTTGAATATATATTGCAGCACAGTTCACAATTGCAAAGATATGGAATCAACCTGAGAGCCTATCAGTACATAAATGGATAGAGTAAATATGGTATATATACCATAGAGTATATCACTCAGCCATAACACGGAATGAAATAATGTCATTTGGAGCAAATTGGATTTAACTGGAGACCATTATTTTAAGTGAAGTATCTCAGAAATGGAAGAACAAACACATGTTCACACTAGTAAATGGGAACTAAATAGTGGGTACATATGGGTACAAAGCTGTAAAGGACATTGGAAACCAAGAAAGGGGGAGGGCAGGAGAAGGCAAGGGATAAAAACTTACCTATAGGGTACAAAAAAATACTGTCCTGGTGACAGGTATACTGAAAACCCTGACTTCAGCTTTATAGAATGTATTCATGTAACAAAAACTTTTGTACTCCCTTATTAGTTTTAAATAGAAACACTCAAGGATAGAAAAGAAAAAGATAAAAGGTAGCTTGACATTGTATGTTTAATTATGGTTGAGCTATTAACCAGATTAAATAAAGTAATTGCTTACATTTTTCAAAATAGTTGTGCTGTAAAATATCTTTGAATTATCTGTGTTTTTCAGTTCATTGTTATTTTATAAGAAAAGTATTAACCTGTAGATTCCTTTTTGGTTTCTACTGTGTTTTTTTAATTTAATACTCTTTCTTATAGGATGCTTTGGGAATATATATTAAGATATAATTTTTGCGGATGGTGAGATACAGAATAAGTACAGGCTGTTTTTGTCAGTAGGTTAAGAAGAATGTCTGAATTCATACCCAACAGATACAATGCACGCTGTCTGGTTGATGGACACAGTTATAACTGATTGAAACCGCACAAAAGCAATTCATGTAACCGAAATGTTTGTATGCCCATAATATTCTGAAATTAAAACAACAAAGAAAGAAGAATGTCCGCTGTAGTTCTGAGTTCTACAACCAGTTCCAGAGCAGAGTGTATCATTCTCCTTTTCTTTTGTTTATCTTCTCTAAAAGTGAATGTTTATTTAGTTACATATATCTCTAAGTCATTCCACAAAATGTCAAGGTAGCTACAAAAGTAAGTGTTCAGAGAGATGAAAAACAGTATCTTGGAGAATGGCTCTATGATGCTGCCTATGGGTCAGGAGTTAGGCTAACTTTTGTTCAAAGCATTTTAAAACTGCTAATTAGCTATGTGTCTTTAAATGTATCTAACTTCTCAACAACAATAATGATAATTAGAGTAATAATGATGATGATAAACTGAGAGCTTCCTGTAACCTTGTACCATGCTGAGAGCGTTACAGATTATCTCATGTAACCCCGAAGTAGGTTTTTTTTTTTTTTTAATTAGATTGCGGTTATTTTATTTTACAAATAGATAAAGGAAAGCAAGAAAATATACTATAGTTGGCAAGAAAAGATTTTTGATATATTTAAGTGACACTTTATTCACACATATATATAAAAGCTAATTGTACATTGGGAAAGGTTTATAAGAAAGGGGTTTTGTTTTTTTTTTGGTTGTTTTTTATTATAAGGGGAATAAATGTGCTCCGTTCCTTTTAAAGTAATTTTCTTAAGTAAAGATATGCTTTCATGACAGTAGAAAATAAATCGATTCACTTATCTACCAAAGAAATAAAATGTTGATGTTACCTCCTAAGTTAAACATACATGGCAATTCTTAACTAC
>CAUYON010138828.1:0-24446 GCA_963573935.1 Arctocebus calabarensis
AACATATTCTTCTTAGCAAAGTATCTCAAGAATGGAAGAAAAAGTATCCAAAGTACTCAGCCCTACTATGAAGCTAATTTATAGGTTTCATATGAAGGCTATAACCCAACTATAGCACAAGAATATGGGGAAATGGGCAAGGGAGGGTAGGGGAGGGGGGAGGAGGGGGTGGACGGAGGGTAATTGGTGGGGTCACACCTATGGTGCACCTTAGAAGGATACAGGCAAAACTTACTAAATACAAATGTCTTCATACAATAGCTAAGAAAATGCCATGAAGGCTATGTTAAACAGTTTGATGAAAACATTTCAGTTGTATATGAAACCAGCACATTGTACCCCTTGATTGCACTAATGTACGCAGCTATGATTTAATAAAAAAAAAAAAAAAAGAAGAACTGCCAGTTTGTGCCTTAGGTTCATCATCTGTAAAACCAGGAAGATAATAATACTTACCTGGGTATTTTAGTGACTCTTGGATGCTAAAATCAATTATGAAAAACTCATTGATTTAAAAGCTAAAAATGTATTTTCTCACAGTTCTGGAGGTCAGAAATTCAAAATCTTTTTCACTGGGACAAAATCAAAGTGCATAATTGAGCTGCTCTGTAGTGGAGAGAATCTCCTCTCCAGAGGGGACAATCTATCCTCGTCTCTTCTACTTTCTGGCATCCTTCATTTGTGGCTCCCACACTCCACAATCTCTGCCTCCCATGTGTAATGCAGGTGACTTCATTCAGATCTCATCTTTCTAATCCCTGGATAAAACTCTCCATCTCTAAATCCTTAACTTGATGTTTCTTCATAAAGTAAGATTTTTATGTTGCAGGGATTAGGACCTGATTGGGGGTGGGGGAGGCATTACTCAGACTATTAAACTCAGGTTTGTTTTAAGGAGGAAATCTGTTGACAGAAGACTGAGAACAGAACCTCACAGTAGAGGGCACTGAATAGCCATTTTCTCTTCCAAACAAAAGGCCTCTAACAATGCCTTCCTTACAGGCCTGCTGAAAGGCTCAAACAAAGCACCGGTATATCACTCGGAAGACTACGAGAGAAAATAAAGAGCGAAGTAAAAAGGCTGGCCCGTTAGCTCAAGCTTGCAACCCTAGCACTCTGGGAGGCCTAGACGGGACACCTCGGGAGCTCAGGAGCTCCAGACCAGCCCCGGAAAGAGGGAAACCCGCCTCTACTAAAAAACAGACAAACTGGCAGGGCACTGTTGCAGGCGCCTGTAGTCCCAGCAACTCAGGAGGCTGAGGCAGGAGAATCGCTCGAACTCTGGAATTTGAGATTGCTGTGAGCTACGGGCAACAGAGTGAGGCTCTTTCTCAAAAAAACAAAAAGCATAAAACAAAAACGAGGAAGTAAAAATTGAGGTTAACACTCCCACCACCACCACACGCGTCCCCGCCATCTCCAGGTAGGAATTCTGCCCCTGCGGACCCCGCCCGCTTCCGGCACCTGCGTCACTCTCGCCCCACCCACCTACTTTGGCAGGCATCCGGGACTTCATCGTCAGTCTATTCTACTGCCTGCCAAGTCCTCGCCATTTCTGTGCAATTATATGTCTTATTGAAGCTTCTCAGCTATTAGTTTAAGACAGCTACATTTAATGAGCTGCTAGTACCAATATACTTGTTTTAATTTGAAAAACTAACGCAGAACTTTTGGACGTAGACTGGCAGTATTCAAGACAGCCCGCAAAAGAGGGCTGGGTCCTTCGCCCTCAGGTCTCCGCACCCGGGGGCTTGTACACTGCGCAGGCGTAGTGGGTCCGTCTCGTCATGCCGACTGTCAGCGTGAAGCGCGATCTGCTCTTCCAAGCCCTCGGCCGGACCTACAGTGAGTGCCAGCTTTATAATTTGGGACCTACGCCTCTTCTTGGAAGTTGGGACTCCCTTCCACGGGCTATCGTGACAATTTTCTTGCTGCTCTGCGGGTTTTGGCCTCGGCCTGTGGGGGTTTGCACGGGGAGGGCTGGCGAACGCACGTTCCCGGCTCCCGTGTCATTCATTCACAGAACTGACAGCTAGCGCCTATTAGGTGCCTGCCCCGACAGCAGTGCCGGAGGGCAGAATAGGAAAGAAGCCCCAGGTTTCATTCCGCCCGGCGCCTGTTGAGTGCTGTAAGAAGAGCACTGTGGAAGTTTGTGAGGGGGTGGAAACAGGAATTTGGAAAAGGGGAGGAGAAGGCATTCCATCTGTCTTGGGTTTACTTTAGTAAGGTTTATGACCACCGGTTACGTGTCAGGCACTATTCTAAGAGCTTGGAACTACACATAAGATCCACGGCTTCATTTGATGAAGGAAGTCGACAATAACTAACCAGCACGTTAGTCAAGTTCTTTCCGGCGATGTTAAATGCTGTTAAGGAAAGAAAAGGTGCTGTGCTAAGACCAACATTAGATAGGGTGATCTGAGACCTACACGAAGAGGAGTTTGTTCTGTGCGCTTACACTTCATCTCTCATTCCATTCTAAAAACACGACCACTGGAAAAAAGCGGAGAATGTTAGGAACTGTTATCAGTTAGCACACAGCTGAAGAAGTTGCCCTGCCTCCTAATTTTCAGCTTGTATAAAGGCTATAGCAACTGGTTTGTGAGAACTATCTTTGGTTTTAGGGTTCAGCATGATAGCAAAGTCCCAATAGGTTTAATGATTAACAGAATCAGATATTATTGGTACTATTAAAATGAAGTTAGCTTTACAAAAAACGTTTCTAAAGGTGCACGTTCAGGTATTATTTATTCTCAAAGTGTTATTCTCCATAAGGTCTGACGTAAGTTGCTGAAAGTAGAAGTAACGCCTTTCCCTTTGAATTCAGCTCTGATTTCTTAATCATTTTTTATTTTATAACATGCTTATTATTATTTCTTGTATATCCTTACAGACAGTGTGCTCACTAATGGTACTTATACAGGTTGATTATCCATTATCCAGAATGTTTGGGACCAGAAGTGTTATGGATTTTGGATTTTCTTAGATTTTGGAATATTCGTATACACATAATGAGATATTTTGGGGATGGGATCCAGGTCTAAACCTGAAATTTATTTATGATTTATTTATGCCTTATAGCCTGAGTTTAATTTTGTCCAATACTTTTAGTAAATTTGTGAAAGAAACAAAGTTTTGACTATCTTTTGACTCTGACCAGTAATATAAGGTCAAGTGTGGGGTTTTCTACTTGTGGCGTCATGTGGGTGTTTAGATTTTTGGAACATTTTGGATTTCAGACTTGTGGATTAGGGATGCTCAACTTGTATGCTTGAATTTTACAAGATGGTATGTGACAAATATTTGTGCAAAATATCTGCACTCAGTTTCCATGCAGGTCTACATTTATAGGAAAGAAAAACCCAAGTTTTTAAAATGTGGTGAGGTTTATAACACATTTGCTATCATCTGTTGTTTTAATATTCTTTACTTTCCCTTTTTTAAAGTAATAGTATGATGAGTTATCAGGCAAGTTTGATTTTTCCACAAATATCTATTTGCTATTGAATTTTTTAAAAATTTCAGTCAAAAAGATTGCTGTTATTGAGATGTACTTCAGGAGGGTCAGAAATACTCATCATTAGTTTATGGGATTCTTTTTTGAAACCCTCAAAGTATAAATTTGGTTGAGATCAGAATTGGAAAAGCATGTTCAACAAAGCATCTGGTCCAAATAGTATAGATACGTCTTGTTTCCTACCTTTTCCCCCGTCTTCCTCTTTTTTTCTTGATTTCAGATAATGTCTCATGTGCCTTTTTTAAATCCACATTTTCTCTCTCTCTTTCTCTCTTTTTAAGTCCCTCCAGTGATTGCTTTCTGTCTCTCTGAAATTCCGTTGCTTTTGTATCAGTCACCACCTTCTTCTTTACTACCTCTTTGCTTACCAAGGATCTTTCTCTCTCAGGCTGTTTGTTATTCTGGTTGTTTTGCTCCTGCAACTCGTATGGAACAGTTTTGTCCCTCAGTCTACATTTTAACTGGCTTTTTCTGAGATGGTTACCATGATGTTGACTGATTTAGTATTACTACTGTTCAATTCTGGTTCTGTTCTGCCTTGATGTTGTTGGTGGCAATACTACCAGAGTTCTCCATGTATATCTTACCCTAAGATTTAGTTACTTAGGTGCGTCATTTAGAGGAAATTACTAATCACAGTTTTATTGTTGGTTCTTCCTTCAATCTAAATTGGTGAAATACATCAGAAAGGAATAAAACATTATATGATAATTGGATTCAATATATTTTAATAGTTTTGTAAAATTTGATTATATATTTATAGATATGTAGCTATTATAACTATTTAGTGACCTATTACTGCATATTAAAGTATCCCAAAATTTAGAAAGCAACAAAAATTTGTTTTACAGTTTCTGAGGGTCAGTCAAGAATTGGGAAGTGACTTAGCTGAGCAGTTTTGGCAGTGGATCTCTTACCAGGTTGCATTCAGGGTATCAGCCAGATCTGTAGTCAGGGGATCAGCCAGATCTGGTTGTTAGATCAAGGGTTGCAGATAAACTGCTGCCAAGTTCACTGCAGGTGGTTGTTGGGCGACCTCAGTTCTTGCATATTTTTGACCAGAGGTGTCAGTTCCTCCCATGTTGGCGTCAGAGGAGTTCCTCTACAGGACTACTTATGGCATGTTTGTTTATTTGCCTTAGAGCAAGAGGTCCAAGAGAACAGGTAAATAAGAGAGCGTTCAAAATAGAAGCCTCTGTCTTTAGGAACAGCTCAGAAGTGATATACTAGCCCTTTGCATATTCTCTTGGTCAGAAACCAACTCCAGCACAGTGTGGAAAGGAATAGTACAAGGTAATGAATACCAGAAAGAAAAAAACAGATGGCACTCTGTTGAACACTGGTTAGAAATCCTGATTTCAGTTGATTAGATATATTTTTTACAGTCCACATAACTGTAGGCAATAGTGTTGTTGAACTTGCTCTGTATAACAAGTATTGCCTTTCTTCCAGTTTCCAATAACATTACCTCACTTTCTTCCATGTCCTCACCTGCATCTTTTAAAAAGACTATGACGCTTCTATCAACAGCTTTTTAATACCCCTTTAGATTTTCATTTATACTTCTCAAAGCCTGCCTGGTTCCAAAGCCACTTCTGCATCTTTGGTTTTTGTTATGGTAGCCCTCCACTTCCAGGGACTGAAGTCTGTATTAGTCATCTATTGCTGTATAACAAATTGCCTCAATACTTAGGAGTGCAAAACAACAAGTCTTTATTATTTCACCTAGTTTCTGAAAGGTATCAGGGAGCGGCTTAGCTGCATGGTTCTGGGTCTTTGTCTGTCATCACTTTGAGGTAAGTTGCCTGCTGGAGTTGCTGACATTTCAGGGATTGGCTGGGCTGGAGAATCTGCCTCCAAGCTCATTCATATGTTTGCTTCAGACTTCAGTTCACTCAAGGGCATGAATATTAAGAGGCAGAGAACACTGGGAGCTGTCTTGGAGGCTGGGTAACTTCTACTATTTGTCTTATCCACTTCCCCCAAAGCAGAGATCTGGGAGTCATCCTAGACACCTTCCAACTCACTATTCCTACATCTTAAGCCATTGAGCCTTATAGATTCTGCCTTGTAACAGTTCTTATTTAAGTTCCTTCTTTCTCACACTCACTGCAGCTTCCTTAAATAAAGCCCTGACTGTATCTCATCTGTACAATTGCAGTAGAAGCCTTGTTCCACTCTATTCTCCACCTTACCACCAGTCTTCAGACGTAGGTCCAATCATGCTTTTGTCCAGCTGAGAAGACCTTCGGTGTTACGCTGTTACCTACTGGTAGGACAGAGCACATCATGAGTTAGCCTCTTGCTGCTTGTTCCATCACCTCTCTTCTTGACAAGAACTTGCGCTTCATCTATGTGGAACTACTTAAGAGTTTTCCAACTTGCCATGCTGTTACTTCACTCCCCATGCTCATCCTTTCTTTGACGCTTTAGCTGACCTAAGTGGAGTTATTGCTCCCTCTGTGCCATCTCTGTACCTCGTACTTAACTTCATTAGATGTCTGATTGGTTTCTTTACTAGAGGAGGAAGTAATTAAGGCATTTCTGTACCTTGTACTTAACTTCATTGTATGTCTGATTTGATTCTTCACTAGAGGAATACGTAATTAAGGCAAAGATTGTGTTTTATCTTTGTAGCCCTGGCATCTTTTACAGTGTCGGGCATAAAATGGATGCTCAGTAAGTGTTTGTTGAATTGAATTGAAGTTCAGTATCTGGATAAGGAATCTTAAGACCTATTTTTCACTAGAATATTCTGGTAATGATGGTTTGTGTTCAATTTTTGATAATATAAAGCCTCTGAAAATGGTGTGGCACCAGTGGCTCAGTGGATGAGGCTGGCAGGTTCGAACCTGGCCTGGGTCAGCAGAACAACAATGACAACTGCAACAACAACAAAAATAGTGGGGCGTTGTGGCAGATGCCTGTAGTCCCAGCTACTTGGGAGGCTGAGGCAAGAGAATTGCTTAAGCCCAAGAGTTGGAGGTTGCTATGTGCTGTGACACCAGGGCACTCTACTGAGGGTGACATAGTGAGACTTTCTCTCAAAAAAAAAAAAATTATGAAAGTGCCATATCCCATACAAAGCCAAGTGGAATATAATTTTAAAATAAGAAAAAAACTATTAATTTTTACAGACCTACTATGTTTCAAGATTACTATGCCAACTCCATTTTCTTCATGATCTCGTGTAAATCTTTCCACGATTCTATGCCACAAATGGCTGTAAAATGCCATTTTCCGAGTGAGGCATCCATACAGTTTACATAAGGTGGCAAGAAAGTTTACATAAGTTGTTAAGCTCTCAGAACTAATAAGTGGGATAGAATTAAGACTCGGATTGGCTTGGCTCCAAAGGCAAGTATCAGGCCACCTCAGAGAATTTTATATGATAGAATTTATGTGACTTTCCATTGGGTTGGACCTGTGATTTGAAGGCTAGTTTATATTTGATCCCTACTTAACAGATTTTCTTTCCATGTAGAGGCGAACTTTCCAGTGGTGGTAACCTAATTCTGTAGCTGATGCTACTGTAGACTAATCAGCTCTTTAGTAGTTTTGTTCTTTTCTTTTTTTTTATTGAACCATAGCTGAGTACATTAGTGCGATCAAGGGGTACAATGTGCTGGTTTCATATACAATCTGAAACATTTTCATCAAACTTTTTAACATAGCTTTCATGGCAATTTCTTAGTTATTGCACGAAGACATTTGCATTCTGTATTTAGTAAGTTTCCCCTGTACCCTTCTAAGATGCACCGTAGGTGTGGCCCAACCAATTATCCTCCCTCCACCCCATCCTCCCCCCTCTCCTCCCCTCCCTTGCCCCTTTCCCCATATTTTTATGCTATAATTTGGTTATAGCCTTCATATGAAAGCTATAAATTAGCTTCTTAGTAGGGCTGAGTACATTGGATACTTTTTCTTCCATTCTTGAGATACTTTGCTAAGAAGAACATGTTCCAGCTCCATCCATGTAAACATGAAAGAGGTAAAGTCTCCATCTTTCTTTAAGGCTGCATACTGTTCCATGGTATAATGTACCACAATTTATCAATCCATTCATGGGTCGATGGACACTTCCATGGCTTCTTCCATGGCTTAGCAATTATGAATTGGGCTGCAATAAACATTCTGGTACAGATGTCTTTGTTATAATGTGATTTTCGGTCTTCAGGGTATATACTAAGTAAGGGAATTATAAGATCAAATGGCAGGTCAATTTTTAGATCTCTAAGTATTCTCCAAACATCCTTCCAAAAGGAGTGTATTAGTGTGCATTCCCACCAACAGTGTAGAAGTGTTCCCTTTTCTCCACATCCACGCCAACATCTCTAGTTTGGGGATTTTGTCATGTGGACTAATCTTACTGGAGTTAGGTGATATCCCAAAGTAGTTTTGATTTGCATTTCTCTGATGATTAAGGATGATGAGCAATGTTTCATGTGTCTGTAGGCTGTGCACCTGTCTTCTTTAGAGAAGTTTCTCTTCAAGTCCTTTGCCCACCCTGACATTGGATCACTTGTTCTTTTCTTGCTAATACATTTGAGTTCTCTGTGTATTCTGGTTATTAAACCTTTGTTGGAGGTATAACCTGCAAATATTTTCTCCCAATCTGAGCGCTGTCTGCTTGCTATACTTACTATGTTCTTGGTTGTGCAGAAGCTTTTTAGTTTGATCAGGTCCCAATAGTGTATTTTTGATACTGCTTCAATTGCCTGGCGAGTCCTCCTTGTTCTTCTTTTAACTTTAAAAATTGTTTTGGCAAAGCTTTTTTGTCTGTTTTTAAATGATGACTTCTGGTGCTTGATATTAAGTATGCTTGATGTAAGGCAATAATAAGATAATGCAGTTTATATACAATTTTCATTTGTGTGGAACAGATTAAAAGTAACAATCTTCTTTTTTTTTTTCCTAGCTGATGAAGAATTTGATGAACTATGCTTTGAATTTGGTTTGGAACTTGATGAAATTGTATGTATTTGAATATTTATTTCTGATATTCTATGTAGACGCTCATTTTTCAGGGGTTTACAATATTTTATTTTAGATACTTTATAGTTAGACTAAGATGATACATTTGTGGGCTGTGACGGTTTCTGTGTTCACGGGACTGAGCTCCAGTTCTCTAAGTATTTGCGGCTTTGATTAAGATCTCAAAACGGAGTTGATGTCTCAGTCCCCTCAGGTTATTGGGCTAATGGTGTGGGGGTGGATAGAGTGTGGTAGATAACCCCAAAGTGAGAGTGAGCACCCCCTTTTATGCCAGTTAGCCAGGGAGAGGGACCTGGAAAGCAGTGGGGATGTTGCTTTGCCCAGAGTTTCACAGCCCCCTCCACCTCCAGCTTTTCTGCCTCTCCCGTTTTTGCCCCTTCCAACTTCCTCCATGCCTATTTAACCAGTGTGAATTATTTGCTGTATACAATGATCTTGTGAAATGATCTCATATTTTTGAGGAATTGCATGTGAAACAATTTCCTTGGGTTTTGATTGTATAATGATTAAACTATTTAAGAATTAGCAAGCGTGGGCTATGTATTTTATTTATAGAATATATGTGTTTTGTTAATAATGATTATATAGGAAAGACATTGTACTTGTAATTAAAAAGATAATTTTCTGGTGGTTACTGTTAGTTTTTTTTAAGTTTTCTATCTTTTTGATCTATTCCATGGTTTATTTATCTATTTTGAGACAGATTCATACTCTGTTATACTGGGTAGAGACCTGTGGTGTCATAACTCACAGCAACCTCAAACTCGTTGGGCTCAAGCAATCCTCTTGCCTCAGCCTCTAGAGTAGCTGGGACTATAGGTGCGCGTCATAATGCCCAGCTAGTTTTTAGCTAATTTTTAGAGATTGGGTCTTGTTCTTGCTCAGGCTGGTCTTGAACTCCTGAGCTAAAGCAATCCACCTGCCTTGGCCTCCCAGAATGCTAGGATTATAGGCCTTAGCCACTGCACCTGGCCTGTTCAGTGTTTTATTACACTATCTTAGGTACAAGATTAAAAAAAAAAATCTTCAGGCTAACAAAATGTACATTATCTTGCTTATTTTCCTATTGCTCCACTAATGTTACAGATATGTAATCTTTATATTCATGAGTATTTATAGCTTGAGGAAATGGCTGAGATTTCTAGTTTGTAAGTTGCTATTAGTATACCTACACTTTGGAGCTATGTTTGACGTTATATAATACTAAAGATTGTTGGACTGAATGTCAGAAAATTTGAATTTTAGTTCTAACATTTACCAGCTATGTAACTAAGGACAGTTATTTTGCCTGTTTGGGCCTCCTTTTCGTTTGTGAAATAAGAGACTTGGAGTATATGTTCTTTATAGATCCCTTCTGAAATTTACGTAGTGTTTGATTTTTGTAAGGTGTTAGTGTCAGGTGACACTAACAAACCCAGTCTTCACATATGGTCTTTGCATGAATTGAGATGGTGAAATTGAAAGAAGATTTAAGCTGCTGTGTTATTTTGGTTTTTTTTGCAGAAGAGTTAGGGATTTTTTTTTTTTTTTTTTTTACAATAGTCCCTCTTTATCTGCCGTTTAGTTTCCATGGTTTCCATTACCCACGGGAAACTGCGGTCTGAAAATAGATGAGTGTGGTACAGTATGATATTTTGAGAGAGATATGCACCCCCCATTCACATAACTTTTATTATAGAATATTGTAATTATTATATTTTATTATTAGTTATTCTTACTCTCTTACTATGCCTAATTTATAAATTAAACTTCATCACAGGTATATATGTATAGCAAAAAACAGTATAAATTTTGAGCATCAACTGGGCATCCTGGAACATAATGCCCTGCTGATAAGAGGGCACTGCTAGGTTCAGTTGTTTTCATTTCTCTGGTTACCATATTATCTCCCCTTCTTAATATAGTTCCTCTTGAAATCTGCTATCTCACTTGTGGGGTGACTCTGCTTTCTTTATTAAAAAGCACTCATTTTATTGATCCCCCCCTTTGAACATTATTTACATTCTAATTTATCCTGTCTCCCCTTTCTGTCTCTCCTCAGATCCTTCATTCTCTTTTTCCCTTTCCTGGCCTTCATCTTCTTCTTTCTCATTTTTAAATTTTACCTAATTTAAAAAATTTGTCTCCTAAATTTTGAAAGGGTAGAGTTCTTTGGGGCTTGGTACCAGTTGGCACAGTGCCAGCCTTGTGTGGCCCTCTGTGGTTTCCTCAAGGGTGACTTGGGCATATAATGCTTAGTGCCCCCAGTGAATCCCTCTGCATCCCATGCAAGTGTATAATTCTTGTACAATAATTTGAACTCATGTTATGACGGTGGGAGAGCGTCACATGAAACTGAAATCATTACATATTTTTACAGAAATCCATCAGTTATTTTAGGAGGTCGTTGGTGGTAGAAGTAGTGGAATTCTGGTTAAGGGGGTTTCCAAATAACTAACAGGTAACATTGACAATTGGAACACCACTTTTCATCATTTTGATTTGAAACTTTCTTCAGTATATTTACAGTTTCCTGTTATAGCAATCTTAGGGAATAAAACTTAACTTCTTGGCAATGGTTACCTTAAGATGATCTGTTGTTCTCTGCTGTAATGTGGTGATTGATGTATTCTAAGGTCTTTGCCACTGCTTTAAAAATTATTATTCTAGTGGTACTTCTTTTCTCCCTCTTGGTTGCTCTCATTGTGCTGCACTGTGACACTTGTGCTGTCACTAGATTACTTCCCATTGGGCCTATTTTCCCTTCTAATTTTTATCATAGTTTCTGATCATCCCTTTGAATGTTTTTTATTTGTGTTTATAATATAGCACTCATTCTCATTTGGGCTTGAGAGTTCATAGGATTTAGCTTTTAGAGTCATTATCCTATAAGAAGTTGTATTTCTTGTATTTGGTGAATCATCTTTATTTTACCTCTTTGACACTTGTGTCGTTCATGTTCCTGTCTTTTTTTTTTTATTTTTTCAGACAGAGTCTCACTTTGTCACCCTGGGTAGAGTGCCATCGTATCATCATAACTCATAGAAACCTCAAACACTTGGGCTTAAGAGATCTTCTTGCCTCAATTTTTCTATTTTTAGTAGAGATGGGTTCCTGCTCAGACTGGAACTCGAACTCGTTCCTGCTCAGGCTGGTCTCGAACTCCTGAGTTCAAGCAACCCACCTGGCTTGGGCTCTCAGAGTGCTGGGATTACAGGCGTGAGCCACGGCACCTGGCCTTCTTGGTAGTGTTTTCATTTCCTTTTAGATTGAGATGGGAAAACCTTTCCTGTAAGGGCAAGATAGTAAATATTTTAGGCTTTGCAGACTCTATAGTCTCTGCTACCACTCAGCTGTTGCAGTGTGTAAATTAATGGTTCTGTGTTCCAATAAAACTTTATTTACAGAAACAGTATCAGGCCTGATTTGAGCCATCTTTTGACTCTTGTTTTGGATGGATCCGTGTACTTCCGGAACAACTGAGGATGCTAGACGTCCAAACTCAGGGAATGTTGGAGTACTTTTATATCTGCTGTGATTGTAACATATTTATATAATATTTGGTATAGATGTATTTTTAAATTTCATATTAATATGAGAGTACAAACAATTAAGTTACAATGTTTGCCTTTGTTAGGTAAAATCCCCATTGTAGTTGTGTTCCACACTCAGGAGGTGTGCCATGTAACATTTAATTGTGACCATTAGGTGGGAGCACACCAATCCCCCTCCCTCTGTCCCCTCCTCCCAACTTTTGTTATGATTATAATAAACTCATGTTTTCCAGAAAAGAATATGTATAATTTAGTTACTACTACCTTCTAGGGCTGACAACTTCTACATTTTAAAAAGAGTTTAAATTTATTTTATTAATTTTTTTGGCTTGTTTTAGACTTCTGAGAAGGAAATAATCAGTAAAGAACAAGGTAATGTAAAAGCACAGGGGGCTTCCGATGTCGTTCTTTATAAAATTGACGTCCCTGCCAATAGATATGATCTCTTGTGTCTGGAAGGATTGGTTCGAGGACTTCAGGTCTTCAAAGAAAGGTAAGGAAGGAAATATGTTTGTTAAATACTTTGCTAAGCTGGATTTTTATTTTATTTATTTATTTGTTCAGAGACAGAGTCTCACTTTGTTGCCCTCAGTGGAGTGCCATGGCGTCATAGCTCATGGCAACCTCCAGCTCTTGGGCTTAGGCAATTCTCTTGCCTTGGCCTCCTGAGTAGCTGGGACTACAGGCTCCTGCCACAACGCCTAGCTATTTTTTGTTGCAGTTTGGCCGGGGCCAGGTTTGAACCCTCCACCATTTGTATATGGGGCTGGTGCCCTACTCACTGAGCCACAGGCGCCGCCCAGAATCTGTATTTTTAATAACTCATTTTTTTTTAGAAGCTCAGAATCCCATGATTGGGATTAAATTTAAATGTTACCTAATCTAGCCTCCCTGCCAGAGGCTCTTAAATGCCCCTTAAACAGTTGCTTAAATAATGGTTTTACAGCCTCTGCTGAGACTCCAGTGATAGGAAACACAGTGTATACCACTTTTGGACAACTTAAATGTTACAAAGTTTGTTTTTGTTTTTAAATATTCAGCTAAATTTGACTTATAACTCAACCCATTGTCCTAATTCTGTTCATTTTGTATATTACTTATATACACCATAAAGCATAATTAGTTATCAAATGTTTTGATTAATTATGAGTAAGTGCATTTTAATATTATTTTAGGATAAAGGCACCAGTATATAAACGACTAATGCCTAATGGAAAAATCCAGAAATTGATTATCACAGAAGAGGTAATAAGGATATATTCTTATTTTCCTTTTAAAAAATTTCTTTTGTGTGTATGATTGTATAGGGGAGGAAAAGGAGCAAAGCTGACCCTTCTGCCAAGTGTGATTTTCTTTGATCATTTGCTAAAATGGATATATAAGAGCATCTTATAAGAGCTCTTAAAAATTGTCAGTTTTAATTTTTTTAAAAACCAAGAAAGGGACAAGGCACCTTATAATAAGTTTGGGAAATGATATCCAAATATGTATTTAAAGCACATTTGAGATATAATTGTTTAAACTGTAGGGTTTTTTTTTTATTTTTTTGATACAGTCTTACTCTGTTGCCTAGGCTAGAGGGCCATGCTGTCAGCCTAGTTCACAGCAACCTTACATTCCTAGGTTCAAGCCATCGTCCTGCTTTAGCCTCTCAAGTAGCTAAAACTATTGGTGCCTACCACAATACCTGCCTAATTTTTCTATTTTTAGTAGAGATGGGGTCTCTTTCTTGTTCAGGCTGGTCCTAAACTCAAGCTCAAGGGGTCCTCCCACATGGGCCTCCCAGAGTGCTAGGATTATAGGCGTGAGCCATTGTACCTGGCCTAAACTGTAGTAATTTATTAATAAATTAATAAAATTTTCAAAGATAAACGTTTTGGAGGATCAGTTCAGTAAAGATATGAACTATGAACAAACAAAAGATTGTTTTTTTCCTCAATTATTTAGTAGATTTTCAGAAATCTTACTAAAATGTAAATTCCATGTCTCGTTTACCACTTAATTTTATTACTTGTTGACCAAATAAATGAATATATACTTGTTAAAAATTTATGACAGTGTCAAGACGCAGCTGCCTTTCCATAATAGGCTGTTAAAACAAAGAAAGGCCTGTTTACTGTCTCTAATGATAATTGTGAATTTCAGACAGCTAAACTACGCCCCTTTGCTGTGGCAGCGGTTCTCCGAAATATAAAGTTTACTAAAGATCGATATGACAGCTTCATTGAACTTCAAGAGAAGTTACATCAGAATATTTGCAGGTTTGTATTTGCATCTTCTCATCTGCTTTCTTCTTGCGTTCCCCTCGTGCCTTCCTCACCGTCTCCTTCCCTTCTCTTCCTCTTATCTCCTTCTCACTTACCTTCCTTCCCTTTATCCATCTCTCCTTCCTTCCTCCCCTGTAGATTTTTTTCAAAGCATTTCTAAATTAATAGTATGTAATGGTAATAAGAGTTGAATTTTGCTCTACCAGGCAGATCTGTGTTACTGCTTATGTAGTGTATATGCATGGAGAAGCAGGAGACCTATTTCAAACGCTAGATAGAGAAGAATTATCTAGAGACTTCTCTGGGGTGGTTCTTTATTTTTGTTTTTGGTTCAAATCAGTAGTGTATCATGCTAAGTAATTTGATAATTTGAAGTATAATCTATCGTTTTAAAAATGAAAATAGGCTTGGCGCCTGTAGCTTCGTGGTTAGGGCCCTGGTCACATATACTGGGGCTGGCAAACAACAATGACAACTATAAAAAAAAAAAAAAGCCAGGTGATGTGGCAAGTGGCTGTAGTCCCAGCTACTTGGGAGGCTGAGGCAAGAGAATCACTTAAGCCCCAGAGTTTGAGGTTGCTGTGAGCTGTGATGACACAGCACTCTACTGAGGGCAATACAGTGAGACTTTGTCACAAAAAAAAAAAGAAAACGAAAAAATTTTGACTTGATCTTACTTTTTGAGTGAATGTAATTATAAATTGACAGATAAAATTTGAATTTAAATGACTGAGTTTTACTTATTCTGTCTTTACTATACGTCATTTCTCATTCAGCTCCTTTCAGTATGACGGTCTTCAAACCTGTGTAATTCTTGAATGCCTAAAGGTCAAGGAAGGTCACTAGGAGTCCTTGAACTAATTCCAGTATTTCAAAAACCTTAATGGAAATTATGTACTTACTGATGATCAGAAACCTCAGGATTTAGCTAGCATATCAAATTTCTTGATGTTGGTCCTGAAATATGTCAATATTAAGTTATCTCGGGTTGATTCAAAGGTATGATGTTATATATGATTGAATAAAAATAGGAAAAATAATATTTTTTGCTTTGTTGTTTATTTATTTGAGATGAGGTCTCACTGTTTTCCAAGCTAGAATTCAGTGGTGTCATCACAGCTCATTGCAATCTCCCACTCCTTATTCAAGCAATCCTCCTATCTCAGCCTTCTGAGTAACTAGGACTACAGGTGTGCACCACCATACCCAGCTCATATCTAAAATTTCTTTTGTAGAGACAGGTCTAGCTATGTTACTCACTCTTGGCTGACTTATATTGAACTCCTAACCTCAAGCAATCCTCTGGCCCCATCTTCCTATCTTGGCCTCCCAAAGCTCTAGGATTATACGTGTGAACAATATCCATGCCTGGCCTCCTGAGCTTTTTCTTTTCTTTTCTTTACTTTTCTGTTTTTTTTTGAGATAGAGCCTCAAGCTGTCACCTTGGATAGAGTGCTGTGGCATCACAGCTCACAGCAACCTCCAATTCCTGGGCTCAAGCGAGTTTCTTGCCCCCGCCTCCCAAGTAGCTGGGACTACAGGCGCCCGCCACAATGCCCAGCCATTTTTTGGTTGCAGCCATCATTGTTGTTTAGCGGGCCCGGGCTGGATTCGAACCCGCCAGCTCAGGTGTACATGGCTGGCGCCTTAGCCCGCTGAGCCACAGGTGCTGAACCTCCTGAGCTTTTTCTAAGGGGAAGAACATATCCAAATACTCTGGTGTGCCAAAGTCTTTTCCTATCAATAAATCCTTATTAACCTCTGTAGTGAGCTTTGGACATTATATAATCCAAGAAATATATTCATTTGTGTAAGATATTACATTTATTGGTAGGAAGTTCATAATGTTTCCTTATTATCCTTCTAATATCTGTGGTATCTATAATGCTGTCACCTCTTTCATGTCTGTGTCTTTTCTTTTTTCCTCTTGATAAGTGTGACTAGAGGTTTACAATATTGATCTTTTAAAAAATAGCTTTTGGTTTCATTGATTTCTATCTCTCTTCACTCTCTCTCTTTTATTATTTTTTGAGATAGAGTCTGACTCAGCTGTCCTGGGGTTGAGTGCTGTGGTATCATAGCTCACAGCAACCTCAAACTCTAGGGCTCAAGTGATCTTCTTCTCTCAGTCTCCAAAGAAGCTGGAACTACAGACACCTGCCACAATATCCAGCTAGATTTTTTGTTTGTAGAGATGGGGTCTTGCTTTACTCAGGCAGTCCACCCACCTCAGCCTCTCAGAGTGCTAGGATTATAGGCATGAGTCACCGTGCTTGGCCTCTTTTTCTTTTGTATAATTAGTCAAGCAGCACTCTTTCTGGGGCTGATTTAGCCCCTGCTGTTGAGGCAAGACCCTCTTGTCTACTCAGTCCATTACCATATAAACAATGAAGTTTTCAGTTTGTGAACTATGAACATACACAAGTTAACACTTCCTGCCTCTGTTAAGTATCTCCACATCTATTTCTTTCCCTCTTATTTTATAGCTTGTTGTAAATTCCTAAAATTATCTTAAATTCTTTGTGGATAAACTGCAGAATAACAGTTTATTCAGAAATGAATAGCTTTTGAACTTTCCTTACCCATTAAAATTTATTTTATTTTTATTTTTTATTTTTTTTAGACAGAGTCTCAAGCTGTCACCCTGGACAGGGTGCCATGGCATCACAGCTCACAACAACCTCCAATTCCTGGGCTCAAGCAAGTCTCTTGCCTTAGCCTCCCAAGTAGCTGGGGCTACAGGCACCTGCCACAATGCCCAGCCATTTTTTGGTTGCAGCCGTCATTGTTGTTTGGCGGGCCTGGGCTGGATTTGAACCCGCCAGCTCGGGTGTACATGGCTGATACCTTAGCTGCTTGAGCCACAGGCGCTGAGCCAACCCATTAAAATTTAAATGTAATTCATAGCTTTTAAATTTTTTCTATTACTGAAGTAATATAGCTATGTGACAGAAAATTTGGGAAAATTCAGCAATGTAATATTTAATTTTAAAATTTTTTTGTTTTTGAGACTTAGTCTCACTACGTCACCCTTGGTAGAGTGCCCTGGCATCACAGCTCACAGCAACCTCAAACTCTTGGGCTTACACGATTCTCTTGCCTCAGCCTCCCAAGTAGCCAACACTATAGGTGCCCGCCACTACACCCGGTTATTTTCTGTTGCAGTTGTCATTGTTCTGTAGTTGGCCGGGGCTGAGTTCGAACCCACCACCCTTGGTGTATGTGGCTGGCATTATAACCACTGTGCTACGGGCACAGTGCCAGTTTATTTTGATTTTTGGTGGTTCATTTTAATTTAACAAAAAATTTTATGTTTACTTGATGACGGCAAGAAGAAATAGGTTAAAAGAAGGTAAAAGAATTGCTGACTTTGAACATATTCTCGTAACAGTATTTGGGGAATCATAATGGCAAAGAATTTTCTTTAGCTACTGAAATAATATGTTTTGAGTAGCTTTATAGTTTTTTTTTATAATTATTTTTAATGGTTATGAGAATTTATTCATTTTATGCCCCTAAAGATACCATATAGTAGCAATAGGTTGTTTTAGGGAAAAGACTAAATACCATGACTTTTTTGAAACATATAGTCTGTCCAAGCCTGGTGGTTCATTCCTGTAATCCCAGCACTTTGGCAGGCTGAGGAGAGAGGATCTTTTGAGGCCAGGAGTTCAAGACCAGCCTGAGCAACAATTGTTGCAAGACGCCATCTCTACAAAAAACTAAAAAATTAGTCAGCCATGGTGTCTACTGTGGAGGTTCAGGCAGGAGGCTCACTTGAACCTAGACGACTGAGGTTGCAGTGAGCTTTGATGATGCACTACACTCAAGCCTAGGCAACACAATGAGACTGTATCTCAAAATAAATAAATAAATAAAATAAAATAAAATAAAATAAAATAAAAAATAGTTTATGTTATTTTTAGAATTTCTGTTTTGGAATATTCAAATCTCTTTTTCTCCTCTTCCTTTTCTTCCTCTCTCTTTCACCTGCCTTCTCAACGGTTAGGAAGAGAGCCCTGGTTGCTATTGGTACCCATGATTTGGACACTGTGTCAGGCCCATTTACATACACTGCAAAGCGTCCTTCAGATATCAAGTTCAGGCCTCTAAATAAGGGCAAGGAATATACAGCCTGTGAACTGATGAACATCTACAAGGTAAATAATCTTTTTTATTATGCAGTAGCTTTGTAAAAATTATGAAATTTCTTCAACGTCAACTCTCGAAATTAAGGAAATCTAGTGGATTCTTTAAAAAAAATAGTAGTATCTGAGCTTGGCATGATTTATCTGATGTAGAATGGAACTTGAACAAAGTTCTCTTTTGTTTATTGTTATTTTAACCTCTGGGATGATTTAAATTTACTGCTTGGATTGAGAACCACTAAAGTAGACCATGCTGCAGTGTAATCTTTGTATTTGGGTATAATTGAAACACACCCAATTTTAAGGAAGACTTAAGATTTAGCTAGGTTTTTTTTTTTTTTGATGGGAAATGCTGTTACAAACTGTCTACCTCCCATTATATCATTTTAGAGTTGAACAGTAAAAATGAATACAGTGATCATTTAAATTGCATGTAACAAATAAAAAAAGTAATCATTTTGGAAAAAGCAGCTGTTGTTATCTTTGGTCTAATTTGCAAGTCATTTCTTCCTATATAGTTTTGTGATAGTCTGTTTTGTTTGCGATGTTTTGGGTATTCCAGTTCAAATCTGTTATCTTTGTTCTAATTTGCAAGTCATTTCTTCCTAAATAGTTTTGTGATAGTCTGTTTTGTTTGCGATGTTTTGGGTATTCCAGTTCAAATCTGTTTTCATTTCTGAAAAATGACTCATATCTCCCCAGTAGGAGATGAGGTTGTATAAGGATGTTGAAATATTAATTTATATTAGCAAATCTTATGAATTTAGAGGTTTCTGCAGTTTGAGATTGTTTTAATGTTTTTCTGACAATTTCTCCTCTTTTAAAATATTACCTTCGTATGTAAACTAATTATAGCGGTAGAAATAATTTTATTTTACTTTTTTTTTCAGACTGACAACCACCTTAAACATTATTTGCATATCATTGAAAAGAAACCCTTGTACCCAGTTATCTATGATAACAATGGTGTTGTCCTTTCAATGCCTCCAATCATCAACGGTGAGTTATTTATAAGCATCTTGCTATTTGCTGTTCTCCCTTATTCTTGCACGTTTCTGTAAAATTCTCAGTAGACTTGGCTGAATCAAATCAAATAACTCTTAATCTGCGAAGCTCAGGTCTTATTGATTTTATTTTAATAGTTTTTTTATTTATTCAACAGCATTTTACTGGTGATTATTATGTAATTTATAAATGTATAAATGTTCATACATTTATAAATATGTTTTATGCTAGACTTTGGGTTCTGTTCTATTCTTCCAAAGGGTAGTTCACTTGGTTAAATGCAAAGTCAGACTCTGTTTTATTGTAGTTTTACAGTTAAACTAAAACTTTTCATTTAAATTTTGCCCTCTTTGTTTCTTTTGAAAGACTGTCTTATGGGGCAATTTGAATGTATTTACAAATTTATAATATCTAAGCCAGGGATGTTTTCCTTTCTGGAGGTGAAGAGGCTTAGCTGATTTACAGTGGGAAGGAAAAAAATGTTCTGGGGATCTCAGAATATCGTAGTTACAACAGTTAAGAACATGGGTTAATCAAATCTAGACCTACATCTTAGCCTTGTTTCTTGTGATCATGGGTAAGTAGCTCAATCTCTTTGAATGTTAGTTTCTTGTGAGCAATTAGAATATGGAGTTGTGGTAAAGATTAGATGAGACAACCTATGTGAAATGCTGGGCATGGCACTGACGCATTATATGCATTCAGTAAAGACTTGTTATTATTTTTATCTTTATTCTCTAACTCGCAATGTTATTATTTTTATCTTTATTCTCTAACTCAAATGCTTGGCATGGCACTGACGCATTATATGCATTCAGTAAAGACTGGTTATTATTTTTATCTTTACTCTCTAACTCATAAAGTAAAAGTTGCAAATCCCCTTCCTTCTTTGGTGTTAGTTTATACTGTGTTCTGAAATGTAATTTCAGTTTTGTTGAGTTTTACAGTGTACTTTTATTTCTGAAACTGATTGTTTTGTGTTCATTACAGGGAATCATTCCAAAATAACAGTAAATACTAAGAATGTATTTATTGAATGCACAGGAACTGACTTCACTAAGGTAAATAGAACTTCTATTTTTGTTCTATCACATTTTACTTTCAGGCCAGAACTCTGAGTGAAATCTAAAATATGTTCATTTTGTAGGTGGGAAGATATTTTAGAAATTTAGAACATTAAGAAGATATGGATGTTTGATACCTTAGTTATGGGCTTTCATTAGTTAAACAAATGTTTAATGAGCCCCTGTTGTCTTTCCCAGGCCAGGAATTTAATAGTTAGATTTTTCTTGACTTATGAGTACTTATAGTCTAGTGAGAGAGTTAGCCATATGCATAACTGTAAAACAAAGAATGGAATAAGTACTATTACAAGAGCTGTATAAAGTGTTTTAGGCTTAATTTAAATGCTAAATAATTTGGTACCTTCGTATACTTCGCTTTTTTTTTTTTTTTTTTAATGAACTGACTTTAGAGAAATTTTACTTAGCCTATTGATAAAGGGTTTACGCACACAGAGATATCTAGAATGTGTAGAATACTAGTTGTTCACTCATTTTTAGTCACTACATTTATTGGATTGGATTGCTGCAGAAGCCTTTTTCAGAGTTTTACTCTGTTGCCCTGAGTAGAGTACAGTGGCATCATCGTAGCTCACAGCAATCTCAAACTTCTGGGCTCAACTAATCCTCTTGCCTCAGCCGCCTCAGTAGCTGGGGACTATAATTTTTCTTTTCTTTTTTTTTTTTTTTTTTCCAGTAGAGACAGGGTTTTGCTCCTGCTCAGGCTGGTCATGAACTCCTGAGCTCAAGTAATCCTGTCTTAGCTTCCCAGAATGCTAGTATTGCAGGCATGAGCCACCTTACCGTCCCAAAAAAGTTTTTAAAAATTTTAATTCATGTATTTACAGATCTTTGTGTCTTTACTGAAGCCTATGTATAATAGCAAAGTATAAATCCTAGTAAAATTTTTTCTAAAATTTATTTTTCCATTAGAAAATTTATTTAACAAATCTATATGGCCCTTATTATATACCAGGCTCTGCTCTACATGTTTTATATAAATTATGTACTTAATCCTTAACACAACCAAATGAGATAGGAACCTTTATTATCTCTACTTAACAGATAGGAAAACTAGCTTGCCCAAAGTCGTACTTCTAGTACATGAATGAGTTAGGATTCAAGAAATCTGGCTTCAGAGACTTACTAGATTGGTAAGATTTATTACAGTAAATTACATTTGTCTTTCCTGAACCTTAGTAAAACTGAGGTTGGGGTTGGGGAGCGAAATGGTTTGTCTCAGTTGTGGATTGTAACTCTCAGAAAACTGCATAAATGCAGAACATCTCAAGATACGGGCAGGCCTCCAGTAGGTCTTTATCCTACTTCCTTAGAATGCATTTATGTAAAAGTCCATTTTAGATGTCTGGGGAACTAAATTATATTAAGTACTAATTTATTTCTATATGAGTGAAGAGTATATTTATAGACTACTATAATATTTATTTTTTTTCTTTGCAGGCAAAAATAGTTCTTGATATTATTGTCACCATGTTCAGTGAATATTGTGAGGATCAATTTACGTAAGTTCATTCAGCACCTTTATTGATGGCCTCCTGTTCAGAAGGCAACACACTAAGACCTTCTGCTAAATGTAAAGATGCAAAATGTGGTTCCTGTAACTAGAACATATAACTTGTTTGGGGGGATAAGATGTGCATAAATACGGTGTAAAGTAAAAAGCAACAAGTACTTGAAAAAAGTTTTGGTAATTTTCTGGTTGTAAGGGCAAGTTGCTGGCCAGCTGAAGCAATCTTGGAAAGCCTCATGGAGGCAATGAAATTTAAAATGTATTTTGGGATCATTGGATTACAGAACGTAAAGATGGAAGAACAGCAAAGCAGAGGTAGAGATGCACATATGTAAAAGCAAAGTATGTATACCATATATACAGTATTAGTAAGATTACTGTATTTTTCCCAAAGCTTTTTATTTTCTTTTTAATAGACAGGGTTTCGCTTTGTTACCTAGGCTAGAGTGCAGTGGCACAATCATAGCTCACTGAAGCTTAAGCGCTATGCTTAAGTGATGCCCCTGCCTTAGCCTTCCAAGTAGCTGGAACTGCATGCCTGGCTAATCTTTTTTAATATTCTATAAAGATGGGGGTCTCACTAAGTTCCCCAGGCCGGTCTTAAATTCCTGGCCTCAAGTGATCCTCCCACTTCATCTTTCCAAAGTGCTCAAGTACTTTTCAAAGTACCATGAGCCATGGTACCTTGCCCTACAGCACATTTTTAATTAAAAAAATTATTTAACAAGTCTATATGTCTCTTATTTTAAGTATACTGGAATCATAGTTTATTCTAGAGTATTAATTATAGTTCAAAATAAATATATAACTGTAGAAAGTATGACTGGAATTATATGCATAGTACCGTTTTTTAAAATGGATTTGCATTTTAGTAGTTGTTTCAGTTAGCTTTTGTTGTGTAACACACTGCCTGCCTTTGTAAGTCCTGGAATGTGTATATCAGTATTGGCAAGAAGTTCATAGAGGATGCATTCTTTGCAGTCCTGGGAAGGAAGCGTTTTAAGTGAGCATTGTTCAAAGGAACATGGTAGCCACAGCAGATGAAATGGTAGCCTAATATTATATGTAGGAAGATTAATCCAAACAGCGTTGGAATGGGATAGATTGAATGTGCTGAAGCTGTAGTTGTAGACGAAATGAAAGGTTTGTTAACCATAAACGTGTCTAGAATTTATGGTGCATTTTTTTTTCCTTACATTTTTTATTTCTGGCTTTTTGTTTTTCAGAGTTGAAGCAGTTGAGGTAGTCTTTCCTAATGGAAAGTTATATACCTTTCCTGTAAGTACTTAAGAAATGACTTGATGATTATGATGGTAAGAATACTAGTAGTGAAGGCTGTAGAGTGCTTGTGCTGTCTTCATCCATCCAGTCAACTATCTAGCCAGGCCCGGTGCTATGCACTTTACATGGATTCGGTCCTTACAGGACTGTATAAGGACAAGTGCTACTATTGTGCTTTTTCCAGATCGAAAAGTTAAGAACCTTGCTTATTAAGTGGTGGAGCTAGGATTTAAATTCACCAGTCTGACTTCACTTGTCAACACATTTCATTATATGAGTACAACATCATACGGCCGTAATTCCTATGATTCATTCTCTTATTAACTAATTAGCTGGATAAATTATTTCTGTGTATTTGTTTGAGACAAAGTCTCACTCTGTTGCCCAGGCTAGAGTGCCATGCCTGCAGCCTAGCTCATAGCAACCTCACACTCCTAGGTTCAAGCAATCCTCCTGCTTCATCCTCCCAAGTAGCTGGGACTAGTGTGTGCCATGACACCAGGCTGATTTTTCGAATTTTAGTAGAAATGGGTTCTCATTCTTGCTCGGGCTGATCTCCAACTTCTGAGCTCAAAGGATCCTTCCATATCATCCTACCAGAGTGCTAGGATGTGAGCCACTGCACCTGGCCGTGTTTTTATTTTTAATTGACAGCTAAGAATTGCACATACTTATGGGGTACAGTGTGATATTTCAATAAATGTATACAATATGTATTGATCAAGTCATGGTAGTAGTATATCCAGCATCTCAGACATTTACCATTTTATTTTATTTTATTTTATTTTTATTAAATCATAGCTCTGTACATTAGTGCAATCAAGGGGTACAATGTGCTGGTTTCATATATAATCTGAAATGTTTTCATCAAACTGTTTAACATACCCTTCATGGCATTTTCTTAGTTATTGTATGAAGACATTTGTAGTCTGCATTTAGTAAGCTTTGCCTATACCCTTCTAAGATGCACCATTGGCCCCACCAATTACCCTCCCTTCACCTCAACCTCCCCCTCCCCTCCCTTCCCATATTCTTGTGCTATAGTTAGGTTATAGCCTTCATATGAGACCTTTAAATTAGCTTCATAGTAGGGCTGAGTACATTGGAT
>CAUYON010138830.1:0-22354 GCA_963573935.1 Arctocebus calabarensis
ATATAGTAAACGAGAAAATATCATGAATGGTATGTCAATCAGGTTGATAAAATATCTCAGATTGCATGTGAAGCCCCCACACTGTACCCCATGGTTGAACTAATGTACACAACTATGATTCAATAAAAAAAAAAAAAATTATGCCAGAAAAAATAAAATAAAAAAAATAAAAAAGCAATTGAGGGTCAATAAAAAAAAAAAAAAAGTAATCCTTATCATATATGTGCTGTCCTAGCAAACAAGCAAGCCTTTTATCTGATTTTTACATTTTCTTTTAAAATCACTACTATTGGGAATTGTGTCACAGGAAGAACGAAAAGATTTAAAATAGAAATTTCAGTAACTAATGCACAGAATAAGAATGCCTATTTGTCTAAAGTGTTTATAATGGATGCTATGTTTAATATGAGACCCTATACACGTATACTGTGAACTTTTCATAAAAAACACATAAGTATATAGGCTTAGGTGAAGTCCAATTTTAAAACCCAAAATTCTCCCATTTTTGTCTTATCTTTGTGTGCAGCAAGGCAGGAGAATAAGACTGGATTTGGAGTCCAGAGACTTCACAGTTTTACCCACAGTGCTACAATAAAGCAGATAAGCTAACTTAAGTTAATCCCTTAAAACTACGACCCTCAGATTTCCTTAACTGTAGATTTAGTATGACCTCTTCAAATCTTCCTAACCTCTTCAGATTCTAATATGGGGTTAACAACTATGAATTGAATCAAGTCCGGCCTTCTACCTACCACCCAGTTTTCAATCTGTTCATTTAAAATGCCCTTGAAAGGCTTGGCACCTGTGGCTCAATGGGCTAAGGCACCAGCCACATACACCTGAGCTGGCGGGTTCGAATCTAGCCCAGGCCTGCCAAACAACAATGATGGCCACAACCAAAAAAATGGCCGGGCCTTGTGGCAGGCGCCTGTAGTCCCAGCTACTTGGGAGGCAGAGGCAAGAGACTCGCTTGAGCCCAGGAATTGGAGGTTGCTGTGAGCTGTGATGCCACAGCACTCTACCCAGGGCGACAGCTTGAGGGTCTGTCTCAAAAAAAAAATAGAAATAAAAAATAAAAAATAAATAAAATGCCCTTGAAAAACTCTTAATTCATTTTAATATTAATAATTTAAAAATAAATAAAAATGTTTTAAAATAAAATCCTTGTTCTATATCAATTAAATAGTCAAATATAAATTATTCAGTGTTTTTAAAGCTACTTTAGGTAACCAAAAAGCTAAGATTGTTATCACATGAAGACATGAAGAGTGAACCCTTTTTTTTTTTTTTTTTAAGAGACAGAGTCTCACTTCATCGCCCTCAGTAGAATGCTATGGTGCCACAGCTCACAGCAACCTCCCAGCTCTTGGGCTTAGGTAATTCTATTGCCTTAGCCCCCCAAGTAGCTGGGACTACAGGGGACTACCACAACTCCAGCTATTTTTGGGCAGTTGGCAAGGGCTGGGTTCGAACCCTCCAACCTCGGTATATGGGGCCAGTGCCCTACTCACTGAGCCACAGGCGCTACCATGAAGAGTGAACTCTTTACCATCTAGATCCAGTAGCCTGTTATCTTCAAATTTTTTTATTTTTGTACTCTAATGACAAAACTTACAGAAAGCTACACATGAAAAAGACACTGAAGTCCTAGCACAGAAAATGAACACTAAAATCTTCTTGATGTTCATTAAAGAAAAAGCTAAAATAAAGGGCCCCAACTTCCCTCCAAAAAGCTTACCTTAAATTATTTTACAAATATTTTCAGAACATTAATTTCTCAAATTAATTAATATAATGTTCCTTGAAATAGATATTGGTATTAATTTACTAATCCCGATGCAACTGCAACTCAGATGCTATCTAACAAACGCAAACAACGTAACCCAATAGTTGTACTCTTATATTAATACGAAATTTCAAACAAAAATTCCTATTGATGGCTGTAACAATAATAGAACAAACGTAATGCCTTAAAAGAACACAAATTTATTATCTTACAGTTTTGAAGGTTCTAAGTCCAAAATGGATCTCCCTGGGCTAAAATCCCATTGTCGCTAGAAACTCTACGGGAAAATGTTTCCTTGCTTTTTCAGCTTCTTTAGGCTGTCAGCATTCTTCAGGTAGCAGCCCCCATCAATACTAAAAGCCGCAATGGCCAACAGCGATGTTCTCACATTGCATTCCTCTAACTCAGGGATTTTCAACCAGTGTGCCATGAGAGGATCTTAGGTGTGTCTTGAAAAATGTTAAAGATTAAATTATTTTTGAAAGAAAGTTACAGCATAGAAAATAAATTCTGTTTTTCACTTTTTTTTTTTTATTAAGTGTGCCATAGAAGTTTAATTATAGGTTCAAGGGTGCCATCAGATAAAAATGTTCAAAAATACTCTTCTCTTTTGTATCTTCAACTTATTATCCTTATACCTGCACTGGGTCCACCATAAAAATCCAAGATAATGGCCAGGCCCAGTGGCTCAGGCCTATAATCCTAACACTCGGGGAGGCTGAAGCAGGTGGATTACTTAAGCTCAGGAGTTCAAGACCAGCCTGAGCAAGAGGGAGACCCTATCTATACTAAAAATAGAAGAAACTAGCCAGGTGATGTGGTGGGTACCTATAGTCCCAGCTACTCAGGAGGCTGAGGCAAGAAGAGCTCTTAATCCCAAGTGTTTGAGGTTGCTCAGAGCTATAACACCACAGCACTCTACCCAGGGCAACAGAGTGAAATTCTGTCTCCAAAAAAAAAAAATCCAAGATATTCCAGTCAGCTGATTGGCAATCGTAATTCCCTTTGAACCTTAATTCCCCTTGCCATGATAAAATAGGCATAGATTCTGGGGATTAGAACATGGATATCTTTGGGAGACCTTTATTCTGTTTCTCACTGCATCTACTATACATTTATTGAGTGAGTCTACTAACAAGAGTTCAGAAATAAACCCTGTAGGAATCAATGGGAAAGACAAAAGACTTAAACTATGATTCAGTGAAAAAAATATATATAGACACAGAAAAACTTAGCAACAAAAGGCAGATGAATAAAGAATTTTTTTAAATGTCTGAAACCACATGCTGGCATGTAATGCTCTACATATTTGAGTATTATTGTAAGGAAAGTGCTTATTATAAGTCATAACAAATAAGGTCAATATTAATCTGAATTTCAGAGACTACAGAAGTCTTAATAAATCATCTCATTACTGAACCTAGTGTTCAACTGACATCCAGAGAAATTTTTACTTTCCTAAGATCACTTGGTAAGTAGTGACGAAAGATTCCAACAAATACATGAAATATGCCGAGGGGTAATGGGGAAAATGCTAACCTAAGTCTGTGGAAATAAGTGGATTATATAAGACTAAAGGTAAAAGGAACTTCACATAGCTCTGTTGATAAAACTTGTTTCTTATAAGGTATTAGGAAAGAATTCTAAAACCACTGTATACTGGAGTTGAACAAGTAGGTAAACAGATTATGGGTCATAGGAGACAGACTTCTTACTGTTGGAGTGGGAGGGTATAGAAGTGAAAGGAGAAAACTTCAATAATCCACATGGTCACAGACTGGAGCTGGAGCCATTAGTATGAATTCATGTTCACTTTAATATAGATACAAATGGATAAAAATACAAATATTCACGAATACATCGATAGGTTGTTATACACAATATATTCCTTTGCTCTGTCAGCTGAAAGACCCTAGAAGCAACATATCCCAATAGCAATGAGCATAACAGATCTCAGTTTCTAATATCATCCTCTAATTGGAAAAACTAGGGTCCATTGGAAAAAACCACCAATTTTCAGAATAGAGCAGGGAACACACAAGATGGGCATGAGCATCCTGTAGTGCCAGAAAGAAAGAAAGCACTCCATAACAACACAATAATCGGTATGTATCAAAGAGTCACCAAACCCAATTAAATAAGCTCCCAATAGTCAAGTCTGGAATAATCTGACTAATAAAAACAGTATTATAACATAAAATATAATATAAATATCCATGGTCCATCATGATATACATAAATGACTGAAAAACTAAATAAATGAGGGGAAAGAGACCAATCTCCATGCAGACAGGTTACAATAATTTATGTGTACACACATCTCCTCTCACATACATGGTGCATGAGTTCTTCCTCAGGTATAGGCTGCACATAGCAGCTTCACTAACATTGCAATGGACAGACCTGACAAATACCACCTCAAGATTTACATCAATAGTAAAAGATCAATTGCCACATAGCTTAAACTGATTAAAACCATCAATGACAAATCCACAGCATTTCATACTGAATGGAATAAAACTGAAAGCTTTTCCACTTAGAACTGGAACCAGACCAGGAGTCCACTATCACCACTACTATTCAACATAGTTCTGGAAGTTCTCACCAATGCGATCAGGCAATACAAAGATATTAAGGGCCTCAAAATGGGGGCACAGGAGGTCAAAGTCTCACTCTTTGCCAATGATATGCTCTTATATTCAGAAAGCCCCAGAGACTCAAATACAAGACTCCTGGAAGTGATCAAGAGATACATTAATGATTCAGGATATAAAATCAATGTCCACAAATGCAGCCTTTGTATATGCCAGTAACAGGTGAATTGAGAAGCAAATCAAGGACATAATACTCTTCACAGTAGCTTCAAAGAAAATGGAATATCTAGGAATATATCTAACATAGGAGATGAAGGTCTCTACAAAGAATTTGAAACCCTAAGAAAAGAAATAGCAAAAGACATTAACAAATGGAAGAATATACCATACTCTTCACTAAGAAGAATAAACATTGCTGAAATGTCTATACCACCCAAAGCAAACTACAGATTTAATGCAACCCCCATTAACATATAAACACCATACTTTGAAAAACTTGAAAAAATAATTCTTCATTTTGTATGGAACCATAACAAAACCTCATATACCCAAGGCAATTCTTAGTAATGAAACAAATCCAGAAGCATCACTCTACCAAACTTCAGGTTGAATTACAAATCCACTGTGATCAAAACAGCATGGTATTGGCACAAAAAGAGACATAGACATATGGAACAGAAAAGAAAACCAAGAGATGAAACCAGCCTCTTATGACCACCTAATCTTCAATAAACCAAACAAAAGCATACAATGGTGGTGGGTGGTGCCTCTGGCTCAAAGGAGTAGGGTGCCAGTCCCATATGCTGGAGGTGGTGGGTTCGAACCCAGCCCTGGCCAAAAAAAAACCGCAAAATTAAAAAAAATAAAAAAGTGGTGTAGGTGGCAGACAGGCTGATCTCTCCATGGGCCCTCCGATTCAGAGGCCCTAAATCACATAGGTGGGCCATCCTTGTGGTTCCTTCCAGATTACTAAAGAATCTCACCAGACCATCTAAGTAGAAGCGAGGAGCCTGGACAACAGCCCAGTCAGGTTATCATCTGTGCATGGGGGATCAGCACAACAGGCAGATTAAGATCTCTGGACTCCTGATCAGCAGTTTAGGGAAGTTAAGATATTTGCCTTGCACAGACAAAACCTACCTTCTCCATCCCCTTCCACATTTCTAAATATACATTATCAAACCATTCCTGACATTACCCTACATTTCTGATTACTCCACCTTCCTGGGAGCCAAGGGTTCCCTCTAATCTTATTTTTAAATTTTAAAAACTATGCCTTACATTTGAGCACAATAAAAGATGCTTGAAAGACTGGAACGAGGCTGCACTGCCTCAATCTGCAACTTGGTGCATGAGACAGTGTATGCCTCTCCAGGCTTCTTAGACTTTATGCATTAAGTTGGTGTAAAGTCTCATTCTTCCCAGCACCATCTCCCTTGTCAGTCCCCAGCCCAGGCTGGTCAAGGTCCCCCAAGAATCCCAAAATACTGGGGAAAAGAATCCCTATTTAATAAATGGTGCTGGGAAAACTCAGTAATTACATGCAAATGACTGAAACTGGACCCACACCTCTTACCACTTACAAAAATTGATTCACAAAGGATAAAGGATAAAAGATTTAAATCTAACACATGAGACAATAAAAATCCTAGAATAAAGCATGAGAAAAACTCTTGATGATATCAGCCCAGGGAAAGATTTTATGAAGAAGACTTCATTCATAATTGTAACAAAAATAAATAAATGGGATTTAGCTTCTGCACAGCTCAAGACACAGCAATTAAAAAAGTAGACAACCTTCAGAATTGGAAAAGATATTTGCATGTAACAAATCTGACCATGTGTTGATAACTAGAATCTACAGAGAATTCAAATTAATCAATAAAAAAGAGTAAAGAATCCCACCTATCACTGAGCAACAGACATGAACAGAACCTTCTCTGAAGAAGAGAAATGACCAACAAATATGAAAAAAGTGCTCATTGTTCCTAATCATCAGAGAAATGCAAATCAAAAACCAACTGAGATATCACCTAACTCCAGTAAGAACAGCCACATCACAAAGTCCCAAAGCTGCAGAGGCTGGCATGGATGTGAAGAGAGGAGAACACTTTTACATTGTAGATAAGACTGCAAAGTAATACAGCCTCTGTGGAAAGAACCATAGAGAATCCTCAAAGAACTCTATTTAGACCTTTCATTTGATCCCACAACCCCATTACTAGGCATCTACCTGGAAGAAAAACATATCATTTTATCATAAGGACATCTGCACTAGATTGTTTACCACAGCTCAATTTATAATTGCCAAGATGTGGAATCAACCCAAATGCCCATCAACCTATGAATGGATTAATAAACTGTGGTATTTATATACCATGAAATGCTATTCAGCCGTAAAAAAGATAGAGACCTTACATCTTTTGTAGTAACCTGAATAGAGTTGGGGAACATTCTCATCAGTAAACATTTACAAGAACAGAAAAGCAAGTATCCAATGTATTCAATCCTAACATAAAGCCAGCAGACGACCTAATACACACCCACACAAGAGAAAAACTCAATTCAATTCAAATTGTGGAGTGGAGAAAGGATGAGGGTAAAGGAGAGAACTGATGTGCTCTCACCTAATGGGTAAGGGTATGGCACACCTCCTGGGTAAAGGGCACAACTACAGCATCCATAGGCAAATACAAATAAACTACGACTTTACCTAACAAATGTAATCATTGTAACCTAATCATTTGTGCCTTTATATTAATCTGAAATTTTAAAAAAGATCAATTGCCACAATAGGGTGTTCACTTGACATGATGATAGAAAATGATATTTTCCCTCTATAGATACCATACCCAAAACACATAACCTCAGTCAAATGAGAGAAAAAAAAATCTTACAAATCCCAACTAAGAGATATTCTATAAAATACTTGACCAGCACTACTCAAAACTGTCAAAGTCACTGAAAACAAGAAAAGGTAAAGGAACTGTCAGAGCCAAGAGGAGCCTAGGGAGACATGACAACATAACGGTGGTATTCTCAGTAGAATCCTGGAACAGAAAAAGAACATTTCATAAAAACTAAGGAAATCTGAATACAGCATGGACTTTTTAGGTCATAATAGCAAATTATTACCGGTCATTAATCATTGTAACGTGTCAATAACAAGGGAAACTGAGTTTGAGGAGATGGAAACTCTTTGAACTATATTTACAACTCTTTCTAAATCTAGAATTGTTATAGAATAATTTTTTTTAATAAGAAAAAGGTGTATTTCCAAATACCATGCTTACGGGGGGAACCCCAAGAATGATTTCCTAAAGGCTCAGTATAAAATAATTTTTTAAAAATTATACTAGAATTACAAATTCTTAACAGTGAAGAAAATAAGAAACGTCCCTTATATTTCTAGGTACCAATTTAATCAAACTCATATGAAAGTCTGATTCATTCCTTAAATATTAAAAAACAAATAATAGCTGTTACATTTGCAAGGCAGGAGACCAATGTGATAACATTTTGTTTAAAATCTCTCTATTGGCTCAGTGCCTGAAGCTCAAGCAGCTATGACACCAGCCACATACACTGGAGCTGGCAGGTTTAAATCCAGCCTGGGCCTATCAAACAACAACAACTACAACCAAAAAATAGACAGGTGTTGTGGCGGGCACCTGTAATCCCAGCTACTTGGGAGTCTGAGGTGAGAGAATCACTGAAGCCCACAAGTTGGAGGTTGCTGTGAGCTGTGACACCATGACACTCTACTCAGGGTGACAGCTTGAGACTCTGTCTCAAAAATAAATAAATAAATAAATAAATAAAATCTCTCTATTGTTTAAAAAAAAAAAGTACCAACATCTTCTGAATTGTAAAACTGAGATGTGCATAGTAATTTTTTGCTAAATACCTGAAACTACTGATATCAAGACAACAAAATAAATTACAATAAAAATATTTTTACTTAATTAGGTAAAACTGTGGGTAACCACGGGTACCGTTTGGACCTGGGTTTTTCCTGCAACCATGAGAGCTATTCAGTACCAAGGGCCCAGAGTTGACTTTTCCAGGACTGGTCACCAACAATGCCTCAGTGGAGATGATGTGCTAAAAGACTGAAAATAGGTGGTATTTTATTTGACCCATAAATACTTTTTGTAGTCAGAACTTGTCAATAATAAAATGGGAGACTGCACATAAAATTTCAAATTTCTGCCTCTTGGTTTGAACAACAGGAAGATCTGGCCACATCAGACCTGCATTCCCGCAGCACAACTGGATGTAAGAGGTGGCCCATTGAACCCAAGCACAGCCTCTCTAGTCTGCTTCAACCCCCGGCATTCCCTATTTTCAGTATCCCAGCCCACTTTACTTATTACCACAGCTCTTCAACCTTCCACTCTATTACTTCTGCAATTTGAAAAACAGTAAACATGGAGAGAGAGCAGCAAAATCCATATGCTAATACAAATAACAGTATTTTTGTTTCATGATCCAGAATTATACAGGCAATAATTGTTGCCCGTTGATTACACTATAAACTGTACATACATAACATATATGTATAGATGTTTAAACATAAATACATACATATAACTAGAACCATTCCTATCAATTATCAAGAAAACTTAATTGCACTGAATGCTGTTTCTCATACCATTTCGGAGGTGCCTCATATCTCTAGTAACATATACTTGTAACATGTTAAAAAGGATAAAATTTATTTCTATTTCTTTCCTTTCTAAATACATAACACAGATCAAACATATATGTCCATGCCTCACTGCTAAACAGAGGTGTTTCAAGCCAAGTAGCCTGAAATAAACATTCAAAACAGGGCATATTTTCCAAGGGAGGTAAAGATTATAATGTAACCAACAGGAATGTGCAAGCCAGCAATAATTTAATTTAGTGGCTGAGCCAAACCATGACAGTCTACTTTAAAAATATGGTAACTTGAGTAAGTGATAGTATTACAATTGTTAACTATGGCATGCAAGAACATTTCTTTTAAACACAAACCCATTTTGGTATTTATTTTTGAAAAGAAACGTCTATTCAGCACATTTGGGATTTGAGAGCTTGAAAATAACTGAATCCTTTTTCCTGTTAGGTGCATGTTAACACCAATGTAAATGCTATTAGGAGGTTTTAGTTACCGCAGGTCTCTGCCTTCATGCAGACTTATTTTTATGGAAGTCTCAGAAGGAAGTACTCGTGGTTCAGGTTTCAGTGGATGAATGTGTTCACCCTATGAAACACAAAAAGAGCTCCCTTTTAAAAACTATTAACAATAGATAAAGAACCTGTATGACTCGTCAAGTGTCTGCTCTTGCTCTTCCCATTTTAAAAAAACCTTTAAAATTGTTTTTAAAAGATTATGCCTGTTCATAACAGCTTACCTAAAGCAAATCTGTCCTATGGGTTTAAAAAAATCGGATGGCATATGATGGGTTTCTTTTTCTTAAATTATGATCAGAAACATATAAAATTTAACATCTTAACTGCTTTTAGGTATACAGAACTTCACACTATATGCACACTGCTGTACAACAGGATCTCTAAAACTTCTTTATCTCAAAAACTTAAACAGTGAATAATAACAACTCCTCTCTCTTTCCCTGCATCCCCAGCAACCACTATTCTACTTTGCAGTCCTGATTTGGCTCTTTCTGACTTCTTTTTGTTTCAAAAATCTTTTAACATCAGTAAATAGCACCCATTTTTCTTCAGTTAATAATGCAAAAAAAGACAGCTTTAATACAATTAAGCCCTTAAGACTCTCAGTTCTTTGAAGATGGACTAAATGGCTGGTATCATCACTTACTAAAGTGTCTTGACTTTGATGAAGCTCATTTTGAGAAATAAAGTTTATATTTTTTTATTCTTATCTTTTAATTTCATTTTTCCACAAACTTCTTGAACTTTCCTCACATTTCTGGATTCCCTATCATATTCCACCAGTCTGTAAGTCTGTCTTTATACATATACCATACTGTTTTCATTGCTATGGCTTTCCAATATGTTTTAAAGTCAGGAAACATGCAGCCTCAAGCTTTGTCCTCCTTTCTCAAGATTGTTTTGGCTATTCAGGTCCTTAGAGATTCAATATGAATTTTAGTAATTTCTTTCCTATTTCTGAAAAAAGTGACATTGATATTTCAATAGGAGGGCTTGTGTTGAATCTGTAGAAGTCTTACAAGTAACAAACATAGCATGTCTTTCCACTTATGTGTTTTCTAAAATTTTTTTCAGCAATGTTTTGTAGTTCTCAGTGTACAAGTGTTCTACCTTTTTGGTTAAGTTTCTTCCTAAGTTATTTTATTCTTCCTGATAATAGATATTCTTCCGATAATACAGTAAGTATGACTGGTTTCTCAAATGCCTTTTAGATTGGCCACCATTAGTACAGAAACACTACTGATTTTTGTGTGCTGGTTCTATGTCTTGTAATGTTGCTTAATTTATTTATTAGTTCTAATAGTTTTGAGCAGTGTGAAATCTTTAGTATTTTCTATGTATAAGATCATATTGTCTCTAAACAGAGATAACTAAACAGTTTCCTTTCCTATTCAGATTCTTTTTATTTCTTTTTCTTGAGTGATTACTCTGGCTAGGATTTTAAGTACTATGTTGAGTGTAAGTGGTCAGTGAGAAAGGGCATCCTTGCCTTGTTCCCAATCTTAAAGGGAGGGCACTCATTATTTCAACACTGAGTATGATATTGGCTGGGGGCTTGTCACATATGGCCTCTATTATGTTGAGGTAATTTCCTTCTACTCCTTGCTTATTGTTTTTTATCAGAAAAGGTTGTTGAACTTTCTCAAATGCTTTTTCAGCATTAATTATGTTCATCTTGTTTGTCCTGCATTCTATTAATATGCCAGTATTGATTTTAATATGCTGACCCATACTTGCATTTCAGGAATAAATCCCACTTGGTCATGACCTATAACCCTTCTAATGTGTTGCTGAATTCAGCTTGCTAAAACTTTGTAAGGATTACTGCATCAATGTTTATCAGAGAAAGACTGGTCTGTAGTTTTCTTCTTTATAGTTTCTACTTGGTTTTGGTATTAGAGTAATTCTGACCTCACAGAATGAGTTTGCAAATGTTCCCTACTCTTCAGTTTTTTGGAATAATTTCAGAATTTTGAAAGAATTCTTCCTTAAATGTTTGGAAGCATTCTGCAGTGAAGCCATCTAGTCCTGGCCTTTCTTTGTTGGGAGGGGTTTGATTACTGATCCAATTTCCTTACTAGTTATAGGTCTGTTCAGATATAGTCTTTCCTCATAACTCAGTTTTGGTTCATTTCTATGTTTCCAAAAATGTATTCATTTCTTCAAATGTAACCTCTTCAAGGTTATCCAATATGTTGATCTATTATGATCCTTTTCATTTTTCTGTGGCATCAGTGATAATGTTCACTCTTTCATTTCTGATTTTTGCTGAGACTTTTTTGGTTTTAAGTTAGTCTAGCTAAGAAATAGTTAATTTTGTTCACCTTTTCAAAGAATCAACTCTTTGTTCCATTTTTTCCTGTTTTTCTATTATCTATTTCAATTACTTATGGTCTAATCTTTATTATTTCCTTCCTTCTAACTTTGCATTGAGCCGTTTCCTTTTCTAGCTTCTTGAGGTATATAGTTGTTGATTTGAGGTGTTTTTTTTTTTTAAACATAGGTGTCAACTGCTATAAACTTCCCTCTCAGCACTGCTTTAACTGCATCCTATAAGTTTGGTATATTGTGTCTTCATTTTCATTCATCTCGAGATATTTTCTCATTTCCCTTGTGATGTCTCTGACCCACTGATTATTCAAGAATGTGTTGTTTAATTTCCACACACTGTATTTGTCAATTTCCTAGATTTCCCTGTGCTTTTAATTTCAATGTTTTGTTCTTTTATGGTATGAAAAGACACTTCTTAAATTTCTTAAGACTAGTTTTGTAGCCTACTATGTGATCTATACTGGAGAATGCTCCTTGTACACTTGAAAAGAATGTGCTTCTGCTGTTTGGAGGTGGAATGTTCTGTGTATGTTTGTTAAGTCCTATTACTCTATAGTGTTGTTTCAAGTCCTCTGTTTCCCTATTAATGTTTTATCCAGGAACTGAAAGTGAAGTATTGAAATCTACTATCATTATGTTACTATTTCTCCCTTCAGTTTTGCCAATGTTTGCTTCATGTATTTCTGTACTCTGTTCGTAGGTACATAATATTAAACATATTTATAATTGTTATAACTTACCAATGAATTGACCCTTTTATCATTATATAATGTCCTTCTTAATATAGTGACAGTTTTTGACTTAAGACCCATTTTGTCTTATATAAGAATGGTCATCTCTGATCTCTTTTGGCTACTATTTGAGTGAAATGTCTTTTTCAATCATTTCACTTTCAGTCTATGAATGCCTTTATAGCTAAAGTGTCTTATAAACAACATATAGTGGGATCTTCATGGTATTTTTTGTTTAATCCATTCAGCCATTTTGTCTTTTGAGTGAGAAGTTTAATCCATTTCAAGTAGTTACTGATAGGTATGCATTTACTGTTGCCATTTAATTATGTTCTATATGGCGCATATTTTGTCTCTCTTTTCCTCTCTTCTTGCCTTCCTGTTTCATTGATTTCTGTTGTAGTGACAAGCTTTGTTTACTTTCATTGAGCATCTTCTATAGGTATTTTCTTTACCAGAAAGCTTTATATTTCCAGCTTTCATGTGACTGCCTAGTGTTCCTTTGTTTCAACCTAAAGAACTTCCTTTCATAATTCTCATGAGGCAGGTATAATGGGAATTAACTCCCCAGATTTTCTTTAGCCAGGAAGGTCTGTATTCTGTTTCTTTGAAGGATAATTTTCCATACATACTATTCTTGGTTGGCAGAGATTTTTTATTCCTTTAAGCCAGTAGTTCTCAACCTTCCAAATGCTGTGACCCTTTAATACAGTTCCTGTGGGTTGGGACCCACAGGTTCAGAATTGTTGCTTTAAGTACTCTGAATACATCATCCCACTCCATTCAGTACTGTAATGTTTCTGCTGAGAAATCTGCTGATAACCTTAAGAGAACTCCCTGTCCACACTGAGTTGATTTTTCTCTTACTGCCTTCAATATTCTTTTCATCTTTAAAAGTTGTATTGTGTCTCGATGTGTATTTCACTGGTTTCATCATGATTGGCATCCTCTGAACTTCCTGAATATGGATGTTCATTTCCATCCTCAGATTTAGACATTTGGAGTCACTATAATTTCAATACTTCTTCCTCCTTGTTCCTTGTAGCTTCACCTTCTGAAACATCCAAAATCCATATATCATTCCACTTGATGGTGTTCCATAAGTCCATTAGGCTTTACTTTTTTCATTCTTTTTTTTCATTCCTCTTACTCAATAATTTTAAGTCTTCTAGTTCACTGATTCTTTCTTCTGCTTAATAAAGTCTCTCCTCTATAACTGATGTTTTTTCACTGCAGTTATTGTATTCTTCAGCTCCAAAATTTGGTGGTTCTTTATAGTTGCTATCTCTGCTGATGTTCTCATATTATATACATGTAGTTTCATTCTGTATCTATGTTTTCTTGCAATGTGCAGAGAATATTTAAGATATTCATTTTTAATTATTTGCCAAGCAATACATAGATCTCCATTTCTTTAGGGTTGCGTTCAAGGTAATTTCCATTTTTTTTCTTCGATTGAGCTATATTTCCCTGTTTCTTCATTTGTATTGTTATTTTTATTATAATTTTTTTATCTGAAAAAACAGCCACCTCTTCCCATCTTTGCAGACAGGCTTTGTACATAAACCTTTATCAAACAGCCTAGCTAGAGGTTCTTGGGCCTCTCCAACCATTTATGAGGTTGCATCTTCTCTGGGCTTATGTAATTTTACAATCAGAGAAGTTTGCTGGGTTTTTTTTTTTCAGGACTTACTAATCTCTTATTCCCTTGGTGTCTCTCTGTAGTACAATAGGAACTGCCACAAGCAGTTCTGCTTTCTTTTGTCCTCAGGACCCCAGCCATCCAAAGTATGCAGATTCCTCATCAGCATGCCAAACAAAGGAGTACAGAAATTAAGTCCCTCGGGTAGTACTGAAAGGCCAGAATGTTGGAAGTATAATCCACAATTCTCTTTGGTCCTAAAGGAGAAACCAGGCATTAGGCTCTTACTCCTGATCATGAGCTGTGTTAGGTTGGGATAGAGAATAACTTAAATGAAATGAAACAGATGTTTCTACCTATTCCAAAGCAGTGATTCTTGGTTTTGAGCTTGCCGGAGTGCTTGCCTGGAGTACTGTGAGTTCATAACTGGATATCTGATATTCTCATAAAGCCTTCTGTGGACCAGATATTGTTACTAAATCAATTTTGGGGGAGAGGGGAGTCTGGGGTTTCCTATTGTGCCATCTTGCTGGTTGCCGACAGACCTATTTCTATAATCTTATAAAGAACACTCTATAAAAGTCATGAAGATTTATAGCATGAGACTCAGTGCCTATAGCACAGTGGTTAGGTGCCAGTCACATAAACCAAGGCTGGCAGGTTCAAACTTGACCCAGGCCAACTAAACAATGACAACTGCAACAAAAAATAGCCATAGTGCTATGGCGGGTACCTGTAGTCCCAGCAACTTGGGAGGCTGAAGCAAGAGCATTGCTTCAAGGGTAACAAACTGAAACTCTTAGTCTCAAAAAAAAAAAAAAACCAAATAAAGAACTTACAGCATGAAATTTTATTTTATTTTGTAGGAAGTATCTTAAACATCTACTTCTGCCTCTCCCTCTCTGAAATTTTTTTTTTTTTGCATTTAAAGTATTAGACAAACCATCTTATACATCATCTCACCTCCATTATGCTTCATCTTAACTCCAGCCTAGCTACAGTCAACAGCTCTGTATGGGTATCAAACTTCTTTGTGCTGACACCCTCATCTCAAGCTTATACCAGACATACTGCTAACTTCCTTCTCTGAGTGCTTATTGGATGCCTGTGAGGGTCAGTAGGTCTCACATGTAGTAACCCAGAAGTGTGGGAAAGGCAGTTCCCTGGAGGCAACCCTTGACCCTCCTCATAGAAGAAACAAAAGCTGATAAACAAATGCCATTTCTTTTCATACTTTATGTGAGCAATTTAAGGACATAGTCTCTGGGCCTCCCCAGAAATGGGAGTTACCCTCAGAAGTAACAGATAGTGCAGTACTGTATTTGCTTCACCATCTTCCTATATGACTCTTCGTATACCCTCCTTGCATTTTGTCTTATGATGTAGAGGTAGGAGCCCAAGGCTAAGGTAAGCATTAAGTAAGCAAAGCCTTACTCCATGTGATCTATTTTTGTTTTCTGTTAACAAGAACAAGTAAGTTTTCTCTCTTCCATTGGACTGTATTTCTTTTAAATGCAAAAGACCTCATTTACTTATGCAGTCCCATAATATGCACTCATTTTTTTTCTAACATATGCAACAATTTCCCTTTGTAGATGGCTTCACTACTCCCAAATACGTATAATGAGAGAAAACTTTCACAAGCTTGAAAGCTAATCATTTACACAGAACTCCCTTAAAATTCAAATCCATTTTTATAATCCATTGTTGCTAAAGCCTAGTTGTTTTGACCAGCTGAAATATACTTTACATAGATATACATTTCAGATGTCCATTTGCTGATAGTAAATATATTTTTGAAGCCAATGTTTCTGTTTAGGTGACAATATAAGTGCCAACAATGTTTTATTAAATTATGGATCCCTGGAGGAAAAGTCAAAACTCTATAGATGAATGATAACCTCTTATTTCCTTTTCCTATATAAAAGAATTTAATTAAAAGAAAACATTCCCCTCAGTTTAAAAATCAACAGATCTTTACATGAATCCTTCTATAACAGTTAATTCAAATACATTAGTGTTGGCTCTTTTAAATTAAATCATTATAATAAAGCAATTAAAAAGATAAAATCTTGTCAAAGTATTGACTTTGCTGGTGCTTTTTACAAAAAAAAAAATCTCAGAATATAATAAAAGAAACAACTCAGAACATAAATAATACAAGCATCAGTGGGGTTGTATGCAAGATAAGAGAAATTTGGGCATACAGATGTCTTTATTTTTTATTGAGATTTCACTATAATGAACATTATCACATTTCACTGCCATAGAACTCTAGTTATAAACCCTGGCACATGAAGCTTGTTAACTGGACATGTTAGCAGAGGAGAAAGAAAATGTGATAAAAAGATGCTACTTAGGGAAACATATAATCTCTGTTGTTCATCTAGCACAATGTGTTAACACCAACAAGTCTCAACTATGATTTACACTGTGATCTCTGCTCAACTGCTGTAGAAAACCTTAAATTAGCTAGCATCTAGCCCACAGAATTCAGGGTGCTACAAACTTGACTGCCAAAATGTTAGAAAAGAGAGCTCATGGTTAGCTCTCTTGCAAGTACTTCCTCCTCCCAAGTCAACATACCCCATCTATTCTCATTCTACCCCATTACCCATTTGCTGTGAATACTCATATGTGTTGCACAGATCAAGACAAATTCCTGCCAAAACTACTCATGTACAAAGAACTGAGTCAGCCTCCAATATCACACTGCAAAGTACTATCAGGTTTATATTGTCTAATGTGCAAAAGACCTGAAATATTGGAGCTGAAAGAGATTTCAAGGAACATCTAACCCAAAACCCTGACAGGTTATCCAAAATAACCAAGTCAGTAGCAAGACTGGGCCATGAACTCAGGACACCTGACTCCTGGTCAACCACGCTGTGGAGAGAAATGTCCTTTCAATTCAAAATAACTCAATGACTAGTGATGGAGCACTAACATAAAAAGATTACTCTTATTTTTGAAAGCAGATTATCGCTTATCTGAGATGCTTTGAAATCATCTTTAAATACATATCTGAAGATGTGTTATTTTAGGAACAAGATAATTCAGTATCTACAGCTAAATAAACTGAAAACATATTAACATCAACCTTGATAAATTTCAATTTAACAATTTTAACCTTGATAATTTATCAGTTTAATCCAGACTAAATATTGGTATAAAGTACTTAACATTAACCTCACTGGAATCTGATCATTAAAATAAGTTTTGCTTATCCTCATTCAAAACTCCACATGAATGCACTATCACTAATAGTAGTACATTCTACATATCTCTTAGACTGAGGGTGAACAAAAACTATCTTGCATGTGAAGAACTGCTCTACTTTACTTGTGTTAAGGCAGAACTGCTTGGTGTTTCTTAAGGCCAAGCACATGACTTAGAATTAAAGTTCCATTCCATGAGGACAGTGCCAGGTCCAATGGCACATAATGGAACAAAGTTTTTAATCCTGATACATCATGGGTCATTTATTCTATAAACACAGTCCATCTATTTCTATAGCATTTTGCACTGGGCTAGATGCTAGAGAAGAATAGGAGATAAATTTGAAAAGTACAGGCTCTAATAGTGGGTCCACTTTATATACATTATCACATAATCTTCATAATAACCCTTGGAGAGAATTATCATTATCCTTGTTTCATAAAGGAAGAAACTGAGAAAACTTAACCAAACTTGGAGAAGCAGAACTTTAGAACATCTGCATTCTTGCTAAGAATTCTAACCCACCCCTATGTCTCATACCAAGCTTCTCTGCATTTCAACAGAAAGATCATGGAAGCAATGTAACTTATTCTGGAGTGTAGTTTATCATCCTAAACTCATCTATGATATGTCTCCACAACACTAAGAGTCTAGATTCTATAACAGCCACCCTAAGAGGAAAACTGGTGTCTAGATTCATTCAGAATTCCAAAAAGGAACCAAGACTCCAAATTTAAAGAGTTTATAGCTGTTTTTTGTCCTGCAAAATACAGATCCCAATGATGTATGTATCTTGTGGGTTGTTGCTTAGAGGTTGGGACGACCGCACACATACAAAGCTAAAACACTGCCCCACAAATGGTAAGTATTCAATAAAAATTTGCTGCTTTCAAAATCGCTGTCATTCTTCACTACCCGCATTCTTCATCTTTTTCCCCGGAAGAGAGTTCCAAAAGTGAAAAAAGCCATGTCATCAAGTTCATCATTAAGATGGTTCATAACTATAAAAAATTTTTCAACCATATGTACTATTATTCAACTATAAAATTTTAATTCTGAAACTGCTTAGAAATACAAAAACCATTTAATATTTTAGATTAACATGCTAGATACAAAACTGTAGTTAATACTGTAATGGCAACTACATAAACTCTATGCAAATCATCAAGGACTATTGTTTCAAGGCAGAAAAATAAACGTAACTGTTAGGATGGTAAGATTGCTGATGATTATGTTTCTTTTTAATAGTTCCCTTCACATTGTTTTTAAAATTTTTATAATAATAAGAAGCATGAGCTTTTAAATTATTTCACAATATATCAAGTAGTTGTCTATCATGCCTAATGTAATGGAAGTCTGTAGAAAAACTGCATGCATTCCAAGTGTACTGTGCAATAATAGAATGAATATATACACACACATACACACACACACACACACACACACACACACATATATATATATATATATATATATATATATATATATATATAAAACCCTCAGAGGACTATATAGGTTTGTGTTCTTTCTTCAAGGTTTTTATAAGACACTATAAACAAAATGCCAGTTATAAATTATGCTCCCAGATGAAAATGCTTCAAGACAGTTTAATAACGTGGAAAAAGTATTAGTTTCAAGGGTAAGGGGAATTAAAGAAAAGAATCTGAATCTTAACGACAATGATTTGACCATCATCTAATCGCTAGCAATGTTTCTCAGAGTGTGGTCCTGGGACCATCAGACGCACACAAAATTTTCCAAAATGCTGATCCCTGCCACCAATACCACCCCCTAATCTACAAATCAGAATCTCAAAAGAAGGCTCACAGTCTTTTTTAAACAAACACCGCAGGTGAATTTTGTGTCAATAAATTTTAATAAACATTGATCCATAAACATACTAATCATGTAAAATAAACATCACTTTAAATTTTCAGTGAAAAAGGCAAAACAGAACTCTAACTCTGTATTGGTAGTTCAATCGCTTCTTGATATCTCACAACTGCCAGCTCAACTAAGCTGGGTGTGGGGACAAAGGGTACAAGGAGCAGATACCTCACAAATCTGTTGTGTCTTATGCCTAATCTGCGAAACTTCCAGAAAATAATTTTGCAAAATTGATCAAGAGTCCCCAAATGTCCCTTGTCCTTGCCCTAAAAAACTCACTAGAAAGATTTTTTCCTATGACAATAATCAAGGATGCATAAAAGATTTTTAGCCAAAAGTGTTTGGGGCTGCAGTACTAAATAGTCATCTGCTGTATTTTGAGTGTCTGCTCTGCACCTGACACTTGTGGATGCTTTACATACAGTATTTCTAACCCTTACAATCTAAGATACTTATATCCCCCTTTTTTTTTATTATTTCAGGTTAATGTGGGGGTAGAAACAACAATGCTACAATGTCTGCATTTGTTACCTGGAGTCCCTCCTGAAGTTGTGTCCCACCACCAAGAGGTGTGTCATATACCCTTACACTGTACCCAATAAGTGGAACCACACCAATCCCCCTCCCTCTCTCCCTCTGCTGCCTCCCATGTTCTCCCTCCCCCCAACATTAATTTAATTGAGTTTTTCTCTTGTGTAGGCATGTATTAGATCATCTCCTGGCTTCATATTAGTATTGAGTACACTGGGTACTTGCTTTTCCATTCTTATGATACTTCACTAAGAAGAATGTTCTTCAACTCCATCCAGGTTAATACAAAAGATGTAAAGTCTCCATCTTCTTATGGCTGACTAGTATTCCATGGTATACATACACCACAGCTTGTTAATCCATTCCTGTGTTAGTGGGCATTTATGTTGTTTCCACATCTTGGCAATTATAAATTGAGCTGCAATAAATAATCTAGTGCAAATGTCCTTATGATAAATTTTTTTTTCCTTCTGGGTAGATGCCTAATAATGGGATTGCAGAAGCAAATGGGAGATCTAATTTGAGTTCTTTGAAGAGTCTTCCTACTTCCTTCCATATCGCCATTGTAGAGATAAGAAAATTGAGGCTCAAGTCTACACTTGAGAATAAGGTAATATTATTAGCCTTCCCTGGGCCACACAGCTAATAGCTAATAGATTATAGAGCCAGGATCTGAATCCTGAGCTGTGTAATTAGAAACATTAAACTCTTTCTACTGTCTGGCCACCTAAAAATGTTCTAAAATGTTGTATGTTTAAACAAAGCATGATAATCAAAGGAATTATGTAGACAATTGAAGACATGTTCTTAAAGAAACTGTAAGAGGCACACAGTGGAAGCCAGTGAGCATTTGTTCAGTGAACAAATGACACACATGAGCAAATTGAGGCAGGTCTATAAAGCAGCCATGAAAACAAAGCCCAGAGCCCAGAAGGAACACAGCACGGGCTGAACAGAAAATACCCACGGTAGAATGCTAAGTGAAAAAAGATGGGAAGTAGGATTCCAGCTTAGAATTGAAGTCACAAGATAGATAGGGACTTCTATCTTGGTTTAATCTGCATCCCCAAACCTAACACTGTACCTGACATATGGTAAGAATTCAGTATGTGTTGCAAAAATAAATTATATGTGGGCATATTTTTAAAAGACCAGAAAAAAATTCCTAAAATATCATCAGTAGTTATTGCCAGATTCTGGACTTAGGCATGACTTTGGGTTTTTCTTTTTTTCCAAGTATTCTGTTTATACTTTCCAAGTATTCCATAATAAGTGTGTATTGCTTTTATAATCAGGGGGAATAAATGGCAGCAGCTAATTTTCAAATCCTCTATCTAAGCACCTTCCTACACAAGAAATGTAGTTAAGCTCCAGACCAATGCAACATGCACACTAATATGTGCTTCATCTTTCCCACTAGGACAGAGCAACTGCTTTAGAGCGAGAAAGGGAGCATTATTTTCTACATGCCAAGTGCCACAAACGAAAAAGAGACTTAATACTTGTTACAAATATAAATGCTTTCATCACCTATTAGTGGTAGGCAGAAAAAGGATTTTAAAATGTATAATGTCCCCAAAATGTTTCCATTGATGATTTTGTGCATTTTGAAGACTGTTTTAAGTAGTAGTGCCACAGGGATTAAGAATCAAGTGGAGGCTTTCACAGCATAACAATAAAATTTTCTTGCCAAGATCATCCCACACACTGCAAGACATTATAAATTAAGATTGTGCCTCATCCCCATCATTTATTAAGTATTTCACATTTAAAAAAAAAGTGTATGTGTGTGTGTATACATACATATATATGTATATGTATATATAAAATCCCACATATTTTTAAGTAAAATGAACTAAGGATGAACCACCTGGTATATCTTATCAGCTCATCATTGTGGCCAATTTCAAAAAGTAAAACATGTCGCAAATTTCATGGTAACTCTACTATCAAACTGCCTCCAATTCAGGTCATCTTCTGAAAAAATTCAGGCTTTGTTATCCAGATTTTACTGCAGCGACCAATCTGAGAAAAACCAAAGGGCAGAATCATGAACTGCACTGAATCTGTCCATTCTAAAAAATTGGAGCTAGGTGGCAGTGGGGAGGACGGAGGACAGAAAGGGTATCTTAGAGTAATAAAAAGCAAAATGGGCATTTGTATTGTATCATGTACTTTCCAAAGGAGAAAAACATTTGACATGGAGCAAACAATGGAGATTAAAAAAATACAAAGATAGTTCTAGTACTTAGTACCTGTAGGTCATGTTCATAAATGGAGTAACAAGATGAGAACATCATTAGATGATCAAAGGCATTTCCTCCTTGACAGATTTAATTCTTTTTTTTTTTTTTTTTTTGTTACAAATCATGATGGTGTAAACATGTATATATTGCTGTGGATTTAAATCTAACAGAAAAAACAAAGTAATGGTCTAAAAGGATTGTATTTCATA
>CAUYON010138831.1:0-26710 GCA_963573935.1 Arctocebus calabarensis
GATTCTCCTGCCTCAGCTAGGAGAATGGCTGGGGCTGGGTTTGAACCCGCCACCCTCAGTATATGGGGCTGGCGCCTTACTGACTGAACCACAGGTGCCACCCTGTCATAACTTTAACCATGTTTGTGCTTTTAATTATATTAATTCCTGGCTTGGCGCCTGTGGCTCAGTGGGCTAAGGCACCAGCCACGTACACCTGAGCTAGTGGGTTCGAATCCAGCCTGGGCCTGCCAAACAACCATGACGGCTGCAACCAAAAAATGGCCAGGCATTGTGGCGGGCACCTGTGGTCCCAGCTACTTGGGAGGCGGAGGCAAGAGACTCGCTTGAGCCTAGGAATTGGAGGTTGCTGTGAGGTGTGATGCCATAGCACTCTATCCAGGGGTGACAGCTTTAGGCTCTGTCTCAAAAAAAAAAAAAAATTATATTAATTCCTTCTTGATTTAAGAATAGTGCTTTTGGGCGGCACCTGTGGCTCAGTGGGTAGGGTACCAGCCCCATCACATATTGAGGGTGGTGGGTTCGAACCTGGCCCCACCTAACTGCAACAAAAAATATCCAGATGTTGTGGCATGCATCTATAGTCCCAGCTACTCAGGAGGCTAAAGCAAGAGAATCTCCTAAGCCCAGGAGTTGGAGGTTGCTGTGAGCTGTGACATGACAGCACTCTACTGAGGGCAACAAAGTGAAACTCTGTCTCTAAAAAAAAAAAAAAAAAAAGAATAAAACTGGCTCGGCGCCTGTGGCTCAAAAGGCTAAGGTGCCAGCCACGTACACCTGAGCTGGTGGGTTCGAATCCAGCCCAGGCCGGCCAAACAACAATGACAGCTGCAACCAAACAAACAAAAAAAAAATGGCCAGGTGTTGTGGCGGGCACCTGTGGTCCCAGCTACTTGGGAGGCTGAGGCAAGAGACTTGCTTGAGCCCAGGAATTGGAGGTTGCTGTGAGCTGTGATGTCACAGCACTTCATCCAGGGTGACAGCTTGAGGCGCTGTCTCAAAAAAAAAAAAAAGAATAGTGCTTTTGCCAGGGATAGTGGCTCATGCCAATAATTCCATCTATTAAGGAGGCAGAGGAAAGAGGATCCTTTGAGGCCAGGAGCTCAAGACCAACATGGGCAACATAGGAGTCTCTCCATCTCTTGAAAATAGACAACAGACAAAAACAAATAGTGTTCTTTTTTTGTTGTTGTTGAGACACAGTGCCACCCTATGCCCCTGAGTAGAGTGCAGTGGGCGTGGTAGCTCACTGCAACCTCTGACTTGGGCTATGGGCATCCCGCTGCCTCAGCCTCCGGAAGCCGCTGGGATTACAGGCACTTGCTGCGGCGCCCGGCTGGGTTTTTCCATTTTTTCACGAGTTGGAGTCTAAATCTCGCTCAGGTGAGTCTCGAACTCCTGAGCTCAAGCAGTTTTCCTCCTCAGCTCCCACAGTGCTGGGATTACAGGCGTGAGCCACCGTCCGGCTGTTCTTTTTTTTTTTTGAGACAGAGCCTCAAGCTATCGCCTTGGGTAGAGTGCTGTGACATAACAGCTCACAGCAAACTCCAACGCCTGGGCTCAAGCAAGTCTCCTGCCTCAGCCTCCCAAGTAGCTGGGATTACAGGCGCCTGCCACAATACCTGGCTATTTTATGGTTGCAGCCGTCACTGTTGTTTGGGGGGCCCAGGCTGGATTCGAACCTGCCAGCTCAGGTGTATGTGGCTGGCGCCTTAGCCACTTGAGCCACAGCCCCTGAGCCACGAATAGTGTTCTTGACTCGGGGTGCGGTGGCTTACACCTGTAACCTTAGCACTCTGGGAGGCCAAGGTGGAAGGATCACTTGAGTCCAGGAGTTTGAGGTTGCTGTGAGCTAGGCTGACTCCACAGCATTCTAGCCTGGGTAATGGAGTAAGACTGTGTCTCAAAGAAGAAAACCAAAAACAGAATAATGCTCTTTTTATCAGTAAGGCTTTTGAGTAGAAGATGACAGAAAAGATCACTCATAAGTCACTGTAGTTTCTGTGGAAAGACAAGAATGAAAAATAAAGTAAAAACAAAGTCATTCAGTTCCTGAGTTATTAAATTAAAATAGTAAATTATTATTAAAGTAATAAATTTTTAACAATCTTTTGGATTCAGGGTGATATCTTTATGTCTGAGTTTTTGTAAAAAAAAAAAAAAACTCATAAAGTTAAAATGAACTTACCTCCTCTGTCCCCTTCAAAGTATGGCCTCTCCCCCCCACCACGGGTAGAAATTAGTATTAGAACAGGTCTGTTTCCTGTTAAATTTTTATGTTCTGGTGTTGTCTCCTGTCCCACCCATAAGGTGTACTTCTGCAGGTTTCTCTTGATAGGGAAAGCTGCTTCCACAGTAGGAAAGAGAAGTCTGTATCTTGAAATATCTGTGGCCATTGTCTGCCAACTTTCTGTATGTCACCTCCTACCGGAGAGTGTGATTTGGTAGGTCTAGAGTTCTGCTTGGGCATCTGTATTTTATAAAAAGCCCCCATTTTGATTCTGATGAACCAACAGGAGTAAGAGCCGTTCACCTAGTAAGTGGCACAGCAATCACAAATTGTCCCTGTGCTGTTTCTTTGGGAATTATTTTTGGTAGATGCTTTATGAGAAAATGATGAGCCTGTCAGCTTTGTAGAAACATCCCTGAACTTAGATGGTCTGTTTTCTTCCAGGAATTTTACAGAACTTTTACTTTGGGTTATTTTCAGCATTTTGGTTTTATCTCTTAACTAAATATTTGACGTAGAACTGCCATCTGAGTGTGAGAAAGCAATCATGGATTCTTTTTTAGAAATGGTAGGAATAAACAGTACAGGGCAAACTTGTATAAACTCTCTGCCATCTTACACCCAGAATGGCTAGATGTAGCAAAAAACACCAGGCATTAAATCTTCCATGCCAACCATAGTATTCTTGGGTCTTACTTTATAAAGTAAGACCTTGCTTTTCTTCCTCTTAGATTTCTGTAGACTTCATTTTGGTGTGTTTGCCTGAAATTCATGTGTGGGAAACTCATGTGACTCATAAAACTTCACACTATTTCCCCTTCTTATGTTTTCAGATGTAAAAAGAGCAGAACTCTATAAAAATCATTTATAGGCATAATGAGTATTATTCAGTTTCTATACAATAAAAAACCTGAGTGAACTTTCTCTATCTTAAATTTATGTTAAACTTTATATTTTCTCTTTTAGGAATTCTCATGGGAGCAGTTATCAAAATAATAGAGTTTAAAAAACTGGCAAATTGGAAGGTAGGTTTACTCAACTTCCAATTGAGAAGGGGCTGTTGATTTTTATCATAAACGCAATTTTTGATTGTTTCTTAATTTTAGTAACTTGATGGTTATGCTGGCTTTCTTTCTTTTTCTTTTTTTTTTTTTGTAGAGACAGAGTCTCACTTTATCACCCTCAGTAGAGTGCTGTGACATCATAGCTCACAGCAACCTCAACTCCTGGGCTTAGGCGATTCTCTTGCCTCAGCCTCCCAAGTAGCTGGGACTACAGGCACCCGCCACAATGCTCAGCTATTTTTTTTTGTTACAGTTTGGCCGGGACCAGGTTTGACCCCGCCACCCTCGGTATATGGGGCCAGCGTCCTACACACTGAGCCACAGGCACTACCCTTATACTGGCTTTCTTATCATTAATTGACTTTCAGTAGAGTTGTTTATATTCTCCCTTTAATTTTTGACATTTTACTGGATTCAGGGTGATATCTTTATATCTAAGTTTTTACAAAAAACATAATTCTCACACCATTTTGAGTGAACATGGGAGCACTCAGTGGGATGTTCTATTGGTATTTGCATTTTTATCCTAGACAAACACACTTTATTTGATGGAGTTTAAACATTAAATAATGTTTATTGCTCCCAATTTCATTCTGACAGTTGAGGATAATAAAATACATTTGTCCAGTGCTATGGAACTTACAAAGTGCTTTATACACTTCAGCTCATGTTGTCCTCATGACAACTGTGTGAGGGAGATTGACCAGGTATCATCACCACCCATTTTTATAGATGAAGGAAGTTGTACTCAAAGAGCTTGGGGCATATCTAATGTCAGAGCTGCAGAGAACGTGTCTGAGTTGAGTCCTGGATGTTCAGTATCCCCTCACCGTGGCATGCTGTCCCCCGTTTGCTATGCACACACTCTGTATTACAGTGGTTATTAGGGTGTGACATCACTTTGGAGTGTGAGGACTAATTGAAATTTGAATTTCAGCTTCAACTTGAGCATTCATATTGAGTGGAATGTTACAAAATTGACTTTGCAGAGAGAAATAAGGTTCATTTCAGAACAATAAAGAATTATATGGCTATAATTTATCACATTGGAGCCCCTCTTAATTTGATACAGCTCTTAGGTGTTAGGAGGAATTTAGCTGTGAAACCATACATTGTAAAATTCACAAAACAAGACAAGCCTTATAGTCTGACCTCAAACACAGTATGAAACTGTTATAAATAATAGTCACAGGCTCAGCTCCCATAGCACAGTGGTTATGGCGCCAGCCACATACACCAAGGCTGGTAGGTTTGAACCCGACCCAGTGTAGCTAAACAACAATGACAACTGCAACAAAAAAATAGCTGGGCATCGTGGTGGGCCCCTTTAGTCCCAGCTAACTTGGGTGGCTGAGGCAAGAGAATCGCTTAAGCCCAAGCAAGAGTTTGAGGTTGCTGTGAGTTGGGACACTGCAGCACTCAACCCAGGGCAACACAGTGAGACTCCATCTCAAAAAAAAAAAAAAAAAAAAATCGAGTCATGAAATATTCTGTGTATCCAGCCCCAGCCCACCAAACAACAATGTTGGCTGCAACCAAAAAAAAAAAAAAAAAAAGGAAAGAAAAATATTCTGTGTATTTAAATGAATTCTCACAGTGTATACTGAGCTCCTAATATTGATAGAACTCCCTCAACTGAGGAGAGAATAGAGAAAAGGGGCTGGGCAGGCCCTTAGGGAGCATAGTGCGTACAGCATCTGTGCCTTCCTTCAACTTCCTTAAATTTACCCACCCTGGGGCGGAGGTTGATGGCTCACCCTGTAATCCTAGCACTGTAGGAGGCTGAGGCACTTGAATTGCTTGAGCTCACAAGTTCCAGCCTGAGCAAGAATGAGACCCCCTCTCTAAAAAACAACTGAGTGTTGAGGGCACCTGTAGTCCCAGCTACTTGGGAGACTGAGGCAAGAGGATTGCTTGAACCCAAGAGTTTGAGGTTGCTGTGACCTATGATATCATGACACTCTATAGGGGGCAAGAAAGTCAGATTCAGAAAAAAAATTTAACCGCCCTGAAAGTGGATCCCTCTAGGGCAGGGGTCATAGACTGGTTGAAGACCCTCTTTCTATTCCTAGGCTGGATGTGTACATATTTTCTTTGATTTAACTTAAATCAATTGATCAAAATTTGTATTGACTTTAAAACAATTAAAAATTGTTAGTTTGATTTTAAAATATTATTACATCTATCTATGTAAAATTCTGTAAATTTTACATAAAAATCTGAATTTCTACTTTCTCTTTAAAAAGCAGAAGCTCAGGCTGGGCACAGTGGCTCAAGCCTATAATCCTAGCACCCTGAGAGGCCTCGGTAGTGGATTGCTTGAGTTCAGGAGTTAAAGACCGCCTGAGCAAGAGCAAGACCCCATTGCTATTAAAAATAGAAAAACTAGCTGGGCAGCGTGCCAGCACCTGTAGTCCCAGCTACTTAGGAGGCTGAGGCAGGAGGATTGCTTGAGCCCAAGAGTTTGAGGTTGCTTTGAGTTATGATGACACCATGGCATTCTACCCAGCGTGCCAGAGTGAGACTCTGTCTCAAAAAAAAAAAAAAAAATTGCACAAACTCTTTTAGCCCAAGGACCAACTGTGATAAGAAGCCCCAACCAGTGGCAACTCTCCTAGATCATGCGATATGGCCCGAAGGAACCTTTTCTTGTGACCCTCGATCTAAGTAGTGGGAGTAGGTGATGGAAGGTTATCAAAGGTGAGTGATGGATGTGATTCATTGCCTAGAAAGCCATGTAGGCAGCTAGTGCTTGACCTCAGAAAAAGGCAAACTTTCTAGCTGGGGATAGATAGAGCAGGTTTCTTGGAGGAGCAGGCATTTGTGGAAAGTAAAAGCAAGAAACAGGACCCCATCTGGAAACCAGATGTGTAGGGAGTAATGGGTGATTAGAAAAACAGTGAGGAATGTAATATTTTCTTTCCATGAAGGTCTGTTTCCATACTGTCCTGCTGGGCCTGGTTTCTACCTGTGTTGTCATATGCTGAATATTTTTCTTTATATCAACTTGTTTTTTTATTTATGTGCCTTTTTAGCAGTGATTAAAAAAATATTTTATTGTAAAACATACATAACAAAATTTACCATTTTGACCACTATTAAGTGTATGATTAAGTGACATTAAATACATTCACACTGTGTATACCCATCACTACAATCTATTTCCAAGACTTTTTCATCATCCTAAGCAAAAACTCAGTACCCATTAAATTAGTACTCCCAACCCCCTAACCCTTGGTAACCTCTAATGTCCTTTCTGTGAATTCGATTACTGTAGGCACATGTAAGTGGAATCACACAGTATTTGTCCTTTGTTTCTGACTTATTATTTTTTTTTTTGTAGAAACAGAGTCTCATTTTATCGCCCTCGGTAGAGTGCTGTGGCATCACACCGCTCACAGCAACCTACAGCTCCTGGGCGTAGATGATTCTCTTGCCTTAGCCTCCCAAGTAGCTGGGACTATAAGCGCCTGCCCCAATACCCGGCTATTTTTCTGTTTTTTGCAGTTCGCCCGAGGCCGGGTTTGAACCTGCCACCTTCGGTATGTGGGGCCCGCACTCTACTCGATGAGGCACAGGTGCCGCCCCTGTATCTGACTTATTTTAATTGGAATAATGTGTTTAAGGTTCACTTATGTTATAGCATGTGTCAGAATTTCATTTCCTTTACAATAGTCATTTGTACATATATACCACATTTTATTTATTTATTTATTTTTTTGAGACAGAGTCTCAAGCTGTCACCCTGGATAGAGTACTGTGGCATCCTGCCTCCGCCTCCCAAGTAGCTGGGACTACAGGCGCCGCCACAGCGCCCGGCCATTTTTTGGTTGCAGCTGTCATTGTTGTTTGGCCGGCCCGGGCTAGATTCAAACCCACCAGCTCAGGTGTATGTGGCTGGTGCCTTAGCCCTTTGAGCCACAGGCGCTGAGCCATACCACATTTTATGTATCCATCCATTCATGTGTTTTGGATACCTTTCGTTGTTAGACCTTTGGCTATTTTTTTTTTTTTTTTTTTGTGTGTGTGTGTAGAGACAGAGTCTCACTTTATCGCCCTGGGTAGAGTGCTGTGGCATCACACTGCTCACAGCAACCTCCAGCTCTTTTGCTTAAGCGATTCTCTTGCCTCAGCCTCCACAGGCGCCCGCCACAGCGCCCGGCTATTTTTTTTGTTTTGTTTTGCAGTTCGGCCGAGGCCGGGCTTGAACCCGCCACCTTCGGTATATGGGGCCTGCGCCCTACTCGCTGAGCCACAGGAGCCGCCCTATTTTTTTTTTTTTTTTTTTGAAACAGAGCCTCAAGCTGTCACCCCTGGATAGAGTGCTGTGGCATCACAGCTCAAAGCAACCTCCAATTCCTAGGCTCAAGCGAGTCTCCTGCCTCCGCCTCCCAAGTAGCTGTGACCACAGGCGCCTGCCACAACGCACGGCCATTTTTTGGTTGCAGCCGTCATTGTTGTTTGGTGGGCCCGGGCTGGATTTGAATCCGCCAGCTCAGGTGTATGTGGCTGGTGCCTTAGCCCGCTGAGCCACAGGCGCCGAGCCCCTTTGGCTATTTTGAATAATGCTATTATGACTATTGGTATGTGATATACATTTATTTTAAAAGCAACACTATAATACTGTTTTTTTGTTTTTTGTTTTTTTTTTAGAGACAGTCTCACTTGTCGCCCTGGGTAGAGTGCCGTTGCGTCGCAGCTCATAGCGACCTCCGACTCCTGGGCTTAGGCAATTCTCTTGCTTCAGCCTCCCGAGTAGCTCGGACTACAGGTGCCCACCACAATGCCCGGCTATTTTTCTATTGCAGTTTGGCCATGGCTGGATTCGAACACACCACCCTCGGTATATGGGGCCAGTGCCCTACTCACTGAAGCACAGGTGTCGCCCTATAATACTGTTCTAAGTCAGAAACCAATTTTGTTTTATAAACAAACGTGGTAACAGCAATTGTAGTCCAGATGCCTGCTGAGGTCTCTGAGGTCGAGTCTGCTCATGAGGGAGATCAGCAGGCTGGAGAGAGGCCTTAGGCACAGTATTTATTGTTAAACTAAGGTATCTCTGACTTATTGGGGATTGGGAAAGAATTGAAAGAGGCTGACTTTTGCAATCTGTGAGGTTTTGAAACACACCACTCAAGTGCCACCTAAAACGTCTCTGACCAGTTTTGGAGACATTACCAAAAGGAGCGTGGGACCTTTCTTTAAAAACTGTCTCCCTGGGCAGCACCTGTGGCTCAGAGAGTGGGGCACTGGCCCCATGTACCAAGGGTGGCAGGTTTAAACCCAGCCATGGCCAAACTGTAACAAAAAAATTAGCTAGGCGTTATGGCGGGGCACCTGTAGTCCCAGCTACTCGGGAGGCTGAGGCAAGAGAATTGCCTAAGCCCCAGAGTTTGAGGTTGCCGTGAGCTATGATGCCATGGTACTCTACCAAGGGCGACAAAGTGAGACTCTGTCTCTAAAAAAAAAAAAAAATAAGTCCCTTAGGGCAGCACCCATGGCACAGTGGATAGGGCGCCTGCCATGTACACTGAGGGTGATGAGTTTGGACAACAATGACAACTGCAACAACAACAACAACAAATAGCTGGGTGTTGCGGAGGGCGCCAGTAGTCCCAGCTACTTGGGAGGCTGAGGTAAAAGAATAGCTTAAGCCCCAGAGTTTGAGGTTGCTGTGAACTATGGCGCCACAGCACTCTACCCAGGAAGACAGCTTGAGACTCTGTTGCAAAAAAACAAAAAAACTATGTCCCTTAAAAGGTTGTGTCTGCATTCATACCCAAGGCTGCTGTAACAAATTACCATTAACCGTGTGGCTTAAAACAACAGAGATTGATTCCCTCAGTTCTGGAGGCCAGCAGTCAAAATCAAATTAACAGCAGGGTGAGGTTTCCTCCAAGGGCTCTAGAAAGGAATCCCTGCTAGACTCAGGTTTCACTATTCCCTGAGCATTCCTTGGCTTGTAGCAGCATCGTTTTCATCTGTCTACATCTTCACATGGCCTTCTCTACATCTCTGATACTTCTGTTGCATTTATGGTCCACCCTAGTCCAGTGTGATCTCTCCTCGGATACTTACCTTAATTATGTCTGGATATGAACTGTGGTGGGCTGGGGCAGGGTACACCATGCAACCCAACTATGAGTGGATTCTCCCTTTCTAGGGGTTTAGTTTTTGAAACTCTAAAAGAATCTATATAGTAGTCCCTCTGCACAGATCCTGAGACTAAATTGTCCCACGAAATATGGGGCACAGCCCATTTCTTTCCACATAGTCCCAGTCTGAATCATGAGCTTGTTGTACATGCTGTTATTTTAAGACTTAATAAGGCATTTCAGAAGTCATCATTTGCTTCTATTCTCAGCCTTTTTTGAATGTTATTTTAGTCTTAATGGTAACAGCTGTACATTTGTAAGGGATTCTTTTGAATAGGGATTTTGATAAGAAACTGAACTGTCAAGATGGGGACATGGAAATGTTCACATGAAATCGGACCTGCTTTCAGTTTTAAATAGACCATGTGCTGCATGAAGCCATACTAGGCTTAAGGACCAGTATGTATTTCCTCCAAATTCTGTCAACAGCTAAAGAGTTATGTTAATATAGAAAATAATATTCTCATTGTCCATCCCCCCCATAGATGCCTGTAATTCTAGGAGTAGATGGCACAATGGCACTTCATATTCAAATCTGAAAGCATGGTATGGATGTTTTTCTCTTACAAATTTCACGTTGAAATTTGATCCCAGTGTTGGCCATGGGGCCTAATGGGAGATGTTTGGCTCCTAGGAGCAGCTCTCTCATGAACAGATTAATGCTATCCCTTGGGAGTGCTCACTCTTATTAGTTCCCTTGAGAGCCGGTTGTTAAAAAGATCTAGAATGAAAGGAAGAGCAGAGAGAGGGAAGGAGTAAGGGGGGTGGGGTCTTGGGGTCTTGGTGTGTGCCACACCTTTTGGGGGCAAAACACGATTGTAAGAGGGTCTTTTCCTAACAAATGCAAGCATTGTAACATGGTTTCTTGTACCCTCAATGAATCCCCAACAATTAAAAAAATAATAATAATAATAATTTGACCCTCTGTGGATTAACTAGATGTGTTTTCTCATTGCTGCTCAAGAAAGCCTGAGGGAGTCTTATTTTGCTCCTGGCAAATAGTAGACAACTTAGAATAATTTACAGGCTTTTTCTTGGACCGAAGTAAACCTTCCAGGGCATGTGTTAGAAAATGTTAATGCCACCCGTCACCTTGTTTCTCAGGGTCCCATTCGGGATCCTAAAAGGGAAGTGGCTGCCTTCCCGTGGGGTATCTTTCCCATTCCTCTTGAGTTATACTGCCATCTATATTTGACATGAACCACAAAGCACCCCACTTCCTAGCTTCATCTAAGACTTATATTTTTTCATTAAAAGTTAAAGTTTGATCTAGTAGTAACATTATCTCTCTCCAAGAAAGGTCAAAACTTTGCCCTAACCCTTGGAGAACATGTACGTATTTATCAGGGTCATCAAAAAATTTTCCTAAATCAACCTTAATTTGCTTTAAATCTTTCAGAGAAAACAGAGTGTATAGCTGCACATTACCGCTTTACTCACCCTCAGTCTCAACCAAGGGACACAATGAAGAATATGTTTGCCTTCTGGGGATCCCAGTAGAATCAGAAAAAACTCCTGCGACAGCCTCCCTTCTAGGGTTTTCTGAACACACTGAGGAAGGTGTGGAAGAAGTAGATGGTGGGTTTGAACTAGCTGGTGACAGCATCTCTCTTGGGAATCTCTGACCATTTGCAGAAGTTACTATATCCAGGAGAGCTGAATCTACCTGATAGGTCTTACATAGGTGGGGTTGTCCCTGAGGAAAAACAAAGCTTGTACATAGGGCACTTCAGACCATTTTCCTTCCTGTTTACAAAAAATACCTAATTGAAAAATTGTATTATTATTTAGAGTACCCTCTGGAGGCCATTGTTCACCAGTGGAGAGTTCATACTGAGGCCAGGACTGGGTGAAGAAGAAGACCATACATTCTTTTTCAGTGTCTGGGGATCAAACATGTCCCAACATAGCCCAGTGGAATGTTCTGGCAGCACAGGCAAAAATATCAGATATCTGGGATCCTAGTCCCACCTGATGACCATTCTCTTGGCAAGAGAACGTTACCTGGGTATTCTATTAGAGAGAGAAGGTTACCCATCTGTGAGAAAGAACAAATGTTCAGCATTTGAATCAATCCCACCCTGTATTCTTGGGTTATCCAAGCATCCTCTGACCAACCCAAGAAATAAAGGAAGCATCCCTGCCAAATAAAGAAGCATCCTTCCAATGCTTGGGGAAGAATCCCTGAGGAGAGTGGCCTCCTCAGACCCTGCACTTGTCTGGAATTAGCCACTCTTACCAGTGTAGCACTTAGTACCCTCTGGTTCTCCTGTGCTTATAACATGCTGGCAGCACAGCCCGAGAAATCAGGTATCAGGGAACCTGGTCCCACTTGATACACATTCTGTCCCTCTTTTTGCTTCTGCCCCAGAGTATTAATCAAAGTGGGGATGAGCCCTGCCCTGGAAAAAAATGGCTGTGTAGTGCCATTTAACCTTTTATAATTTCTATAAACTTTTTCCAAATGCCCAGTTTACACAGGAAAAATAGGCTTTCTGTCATGAGCAAGTCTTAAATGATATGCTTTCCAACCTCCTTTCCCCCCTCCCCAATGTTATCAAGGTAACAATAATTAAATTCAGGGTTGAGAGACACTTTGAAACTTTTGCATTACAATCAGTTACAAGGAGCAGAAGTCTTAGAGAAACCTGGAATTATTTTAAATTGTCCCATTTACACCAATAAACTAGAAGAAATCAAATACCCAGGGTCATTTTTATTGCCTTTCTTCATTTTCAAGAGACTGAAGTGAAGCTGGGAGTTTAGGGCCATTCTTGCCTTGGGGAGTTACCTTGGGCTTCCCTTCACAGGCTTCTAGTTGCCCAGAGAAGCCCTGTAGGAAATCATTTTTCCCTTTGTTTGGAGCTGACTTCCAGTTAACAAAGTTCAGCCTTTTTTCTTCTCTGACACATAAAAAGCCAATCGAATTTAATTTTCCAATGAAAAGCAATAAAAAGAACTTTACAACACACCTACAGCAGTTGAAGAAAACTTACAACACCTGAAAACTACCAGAATAAACCAGTAACAAACCTAACTAAATACATAAAGCAGACCTTTACCAACATTCAAACAAAGCATGTAAACTACAAGGAGAGAGATAAAAGCAGAAGTCTATAGAGATAAATTGGAAAAGTTTGGGACCATGGAAGAGAAGAGAGGATAGTAAAAGCTGGGAGGGCACAATTTTCCAAAAGCCCTCCCATGTCCTGAGGTCAGAATCATTGCTGGGGACCCCGGACTCTGGGTGCTACTTCTTTGCTTGGCTCTCAACTGGGGAAAAGGAGTAAATACAGAACAGTTTTCAAAGTCTTCTAACATTCCCTTCATCTCCTTTCTGGAGCCAAGAAGAATTAGAAAGTTCATTCTCCAACAGCCTCTCTGCTGTGACAGGACAGTAGTCACACTATGCACATTTATCAGCTGACGGGCATTAAACTTACTAGTTTCCATTATTATAACTATAGAGAAAAACAGGATAGAGTTAAGTTCTTCCATTGCTTACCACAGATCTTCAATCCCGGACAAGCCCCCAAATATAATACCAGAATTTCATCTCCAGTAGGCTCTTGGTCTCTGTGATTTGAGGAATAAATCCATGGACCACAGATCAGTGGTAAGACAGGATTTATTTACAGAAAAGAATACAAAAACACCAAAACCTGGCAAGTAGAGAAAACCCAAGTCAGGAGTGAAAAGCGCTCTCACTCTCTCTCTCTCTGTCTCTCTCCCTGGGCTTTTTGTCTGGGGGTATATATGGGTGCATGAATTCCTTGTATACGAGGCCAGGAAATGAATGGATACAGTCCTTTCCACTTGGGCAAGGTGAATGAATGTATTAATGAATGGACACAGTCCATTCATGGAATTGAGGCCTAGGAAACTTACATGAAATTGAGCTAGGCATAGGAAATGGGGGTTCCGTATTCAGTCATAAGTGCAAAGGGAAGGAGACACCAAGGTGCTGGTGCCTCCCCAGCAGTCGTCTGGCCCTTTTGGCTATTAGAGCCTCCAGTGAGAGTGAGGGTGGAAGGTCCCCCTTGCCTATCCTTCAGCCCACTGTTTCTTCTGCCACCTGCAGGCCGTACCAACACCACGGAGGCGGAGGCAGTGGGTCCCTCATCTCAGGTCTGCTGAGCTGGCTAGAGCACCACCTGTCAGTGATCTTAGTCTTTTGGGCAGAAGCAATACTCTTAACTCAGTCTCCCAAGTAGCTGGACTACAGGCGACCACCACAATGCTCAGCTAGTTTGTTTTTCTATTTTTAGTAGAAATGGGAGTCTCCCTCTTTCTCAGGCTGGTTTTGAACTCCTGAGCTCAAGCAATCCACTTGCCTTAACCTCCCAGAGTACTTGGATTGCAGGTGTGAGCCACCATGCCCTGCCAAATGCCTCATACTTTTTATGTTGTTTCTAAGAAATATTTGTGTAAATTGAGCTCTGAAAGATTTTCTCTCATAATTTTTAGGTTTATTATAGTTTGATGTTTTACTTTATAGTTTTAATCCATTTTGAGTGATTTTGGGGACCTGGATCTAAGTTCTTTTTTATTTTTTCGGTTTTTGTTTTATTTTTTTCTTCAGATATCCAGTTATTTCAGTATCATTTCTATTGCAAAGACTACATTTATCTACACAATTACTTTGACATTTCTTGACATTTTTGAAGTAATGATGTGCCTTTTCATAGTTTCTTTGTATTTTTTATGCTCAGATTTGTGGGGCTACTTGAATCTGTTTTCATCATATTTGGAAAATTTCAGCTATTATCTGTGTAAATACCTTCTGCTTTCCCTTTTCTGGATCTCTAATCACATCTACTTTAAGCTACTCATATGTGTGTCACGATTTACTAAAGCCAAAATTTTCTTTCTCCCTTTATTTTTTTGTTGTGTATTTTCAACTGCTATGTCTTAAAAATTCACCAATCTCTTCTTCTGCAGCATCGAATTTGCTGTTACTCTGTTCTAGTACATTTTCCATCTCACATTGTTGTTTTCATCTCTAAAAGTTCAGTTTGGTTCTCTTCATATTTTCACGGCTTTACTTAACAATTTCAATATATGGAATACAGTTTTAATAACTGCTTTAATTATTTTTCTACTAGTTCTGTATAATACATAGTTGATTTCCAGCCATCTTGTATGCCTGTTATTGTTGAATGGATTCCAGACATGAATCAAAAAAAGCACTTTGTTGAGTGCCAGATACTTTTTAGTCCTATATATCCCCTTAAGTTTATTTTTCTTACATAGCTTAGTTACTTGAGAATAATTTCATCCTTCTGAGTCTTGCTTACAAGGTTTGCTAAGTAGCACCAATTAGTACAGGCTAATGATTCCCACCATAGAGGCGAGACCATTCTGAGGTCTCTGCCCAATACCCCATGAAACAGTTTATTTTCCAGGCCTTCTGGAATGCACTGGCAGTTTCCCTGGCCTGTGTGAGCTCCAGGCATTACCCACTGTGGTCAATGCAGAGGCACCATTTTCCTGTAGTTTTTTCACATGTGAGTGCTAGTCAGTGCTGTGCTGAATACATGAGGCAGCAGAACTGCCTGACTCCCTGGACTATTCTGTGTAGCTCTCTCCTCCCAGGTATTCTGTCCTACAAACTCTAGCCTTCTGAGATCTCCAGACCCTCAACTCCCTCTCTTCAACTTAGAGAGTTTGCCAGGCTCCTCCTGGATTATCTCTATATCATGAGTCCTTCTCAAGACAGTTAACGCTGGCAGCAGTTTACCCAGGTTCTCCTGGTTTATTGTTGTCATTTGTTTCTTAATGTCCAGTATGTTGAACACTACTGACTCGTCTGTTTGGTCTGTTTTTCTCATTTTGTTTTGTTTTGTTTTTGGTTATTTCTGGCAGGAGGCTCTGCTTTAAAAATGGTCTCTGTTACCCTATCTAGGCCAGAATTAAGAATTCTCTTGAACACCAACATTATCACTTTTGATGAAAAAAATATGCTGATTTGGCATACTTAACAATAAATATGGGAGAAAAAACTAAATTAAAAAAGTACTGGTTTGTGAACAGCACATTTTTGGCGCTAAGTAGTGAATTGCTTGCTTGAAGCAGAGTCTTCCATGGTGGCCTCGAGTGTGACAGATGTTTTATTGCCTCTGGCTTTGCCAGAAACCCACAAAATGTCCTATAATTATGTAGATGAGATCCTGGAATGAGAGAAATCTAGCCACCCAGTTCTTTCATCTTGATGAGGACTGAAACTCTTAAGAATTTAAAAAGGAGTCTTTTCTATAATTACCAGTTATGGTTTATATCTATCCGAAACAGATTTTAATAATCTATCAGCCAAAATTTATGGAGAGTTGGTGCACTAGTTTAAAAAATAATAGTAAATGCCACTATTTTAGAAAGAATATTTAAGAATATTTGTTGAATAATCCCATTCAATGAATTAAAATTTCCACGAGGTTTGACATTTTGGGGATAATGCTGTCTTTCATTCCTCTCCAAGGTAAGATTCTTCTTCTGTAAGATATTTATGAAAATTGTGCTCATTTATTTACCCTGATGATAAACTCAAATATAGATGGACCTCTGCATAGGAAGCTTCATCAGCAGTTTACCTACATTTAACTCCAAGGACATAAGTAAGAAACATTCTATTGAACAATATGAATACAGTTTAACCCTTACAGTAATATGGGTAATTCTTTTTATAGTATTTGAATTTTGTAAGATATCCTTCTCATAAGTTACCTCATTTAATCTTCACAGTAGCTTTGGAAGTATAATAAAATTCATGTTTGGGGATATCATTTTTGTTTCATTATGCCTGTAGTATAAAATTTCAATGATACCAAAATGTGACAGGAGACATTCTTATTTTATGATTTGAGTCGGCATGTGTCTATATCTTAGAGTTGATTTAATAGGTTCATATTTAAGAACTTACTTCAAGGGCTAAGTAGAATTATTTTATCTGTATATACAAAATTTACCTCTATGTTGTGCCTGTGATTTAAATTTAACATTTCTTATAAGTTCTCAAAGGTTCAACATTTTTAGTATGAGTTACTATTTATTTTTTAACATGTTCAAGATCATTGAAAAGAAAAATATAATTAAGCTTGGTGGAATAAGTATTTTAATTTATTCCCTTAAAAGTCTCACTTGATAAAAATATAACTTGTAAAAAGACATTTGGGTGTTAAGTTTAACTTACATATGAAGTCCAAAAGTGGTTGCCTGCAAATTTCGTTTAGTTTTTAATCTTCAAAAGTATCATTAATCAAATTTCTGGGTGGCACCCAAACTGGTGAAACGACTTTAAAAGTCACTTCGGCATTATCTATTAAAGTTAAAGACATGCACTATTATGACTGTGCCTTTTTATTGCTAGGCATATCTAGTAAAAATCAATATACTTCTGCATTAAGAGACATGTGCAACATGTTCTCTGATGCTTTTATGTCTAAAAACACCAAACATGCCTTGAACAATAGAAAAGATATGTTTGTGGCACATTTTTACAGTAAAATTCTCTACAGCAACAGAAATGAACTCACTGCAGCCATCTGCAACACCACTGCCAAAGAAGCCACGAGCAGGAAAACACAGCACCGAATGGTTTCTTTTTAACTATAAAGTTCAAATTAAGGCAAAAATAAAATATACTGTTTAAAAATACATATTCAAATGGAAAACTATAAAGCATATAAAGACACAGACTGTGACTCCCAGGCTAAGCAGATCTGCTACGGTTGTGAGGGTGGATGAAGACTGTGGAGGGAAGGGGAGCAGGAAGCACGAAGACCTCTGGACTGCGGGCAGGATGCTGGTGCTTGGCCTTGGTTTTGTTGTTACCCAGGCTGTCTCTTTATAATAGTTCATTTAACTTTACTGTTCTGTGTACTTTTCTGTATGTATGTTACTTTTTCAAATAAATATTTTTAAATAATGTGGATTGTCTCCTAGGAAAAATAACCAAAAATTTAAACGTAAAGATGCTGTATATAAAATACATCCATGCTCCCTCTAAAGAAACTTTAAAACAAATCTATTTCTTTCATTGGAATGGAAAGTTAGGAGGACAAAATTTGTTGTTACATAGAGAAGCAATGTAGATTTTTGAGGAATAAAATTGGAAGAAATACCACTAAACCCAAACCACTTTATGATTTTGAGAAAATTACTAACAGCAATAAAGGAATTGGAGGGGGAGTATCCCAAACTATGATTTTGATCTAGAGAAGAAATGCTAAATTATTAGGTTATTATAAACATTTTGAGATCAAGGACGATGTATTACCCCTCATCTTTGGGCCTGCAGAGCAGTAAGAAATGCTGATGAAGAGGGACCTCGTGGGTCCTAGTGATCGTGAAGTATACTGGCGAATAGAATAGATTCTCGAGGCAAATTATCTGAATTTTAATCTCACTTTTCCTGCCTGAGTGGCAGATAGGTTATTTATGTTCTCTGTCTCTTGATTTACTGATCCATAAAACAGGTATGATAACAGTAACTAGCTCAGAGGGTGTGCTAATGTACATAGAAGACTGAGAACAAGTACATTGGTACATTGTAAGGAATCTACCACGGGGAGGATGTGTTCATTGTTATCCAAGTACTGCCATCCTGATTTGAGATCTATAAATACAATTCTTATACTATTAAACATTAGAGAAATGTTCATAGGTAAACTCTATAGATTGTGCTTTATGGAATGCAAACAACAAATTTTTGTTTACGAAAAGCCTAAGAAAGACTCTTTGTCAATAATGATTTTCCAGTATAGGTAGTCTTCCTTAATAAGCAAAATGAAAACATGATCATAGGCTGAAAATTAAAATGTTTATAGAAAGGAGAAGAAAAGAACATGAGAAATCATATGCAAGTTAACAGTTCAAATCAGATTTGTAGGTGAAATTCAGGATCCACAGGTAAATTTCAAGTTTGGATAAACATGATTTTTATGTATCTGTAGGTATGTCCCAAATATTGTGTGGACATCCCATGTTTTTATTTGCTAAATCTGGCAACCCTAAATATTAGGAAGCCTGCATGCATTTTAAGTCAAGCTAAATGTTTAAATGCCTGGGGTTATAGCTCTCATGCTATGTAGTTTGAGAGAGATGGACTCAACACAGATTTTCCTTATGAATTCGAATTATTTTTTCCAAAGGCTACTAATGCTGTATGTGAAGGAGCTTTCTAGAACACTGCACTATTTAGTCCTGTTTTCCCTTCCACACTTCTTAAATTCTCTGTTAACTCCCCAGTCCAAAGACTAAAGTTCAAACTCCTTAACTTGATTTATAAGCTATAAACATTTGGTCCCCAACTATTTAGTAACCACCAACCCCAGCTCCCCCAACCCAGACCCTGAGCATGGTCCAGAAACTCAAAGTGCTCACTTCTCTCAGAAAACACTGAGTTCTTTTATGTTCCTTCCTAAATTAACACATATTTTAAAGCTCGTCTCATCCTTTAAACACCAGCCAAATTTATTACCTCCTATAAGCAATCTTCCACGTCTTCTGTAGGAAATCCACTGCTTTCTCTATAGTCACAGCACCTTTTGTACATTATCTATAAGGCACATATTTCACTGTATTGTACTATAGTTATTTCTCTCCTGGGTAGAAGACTAGAAGGTGAATGATCTCTTATAGGAAAAACTCTTCCTATTCATTGATTTATCTAATGATGTATTTTATTTCCTAATTCATAGAATTCATTAGGATGAATTTTAGTGAGTGAATGTGTGGGTAAAGAGAAAATATGTAAATCATACCTGTGCTTCCAACATGAATGCCATCTCACCTATCCAGTTACGGGTTTCTGATAACTCATTAAAAAAAAAAATCCAAACTAATTGATCATCAAGGTTGACTGATGAAGCTAAAGAAAGCTGCATGTTAATTAATTTGACATGCAGCTGACAGAACACGTTGGTTAGTTTTGAATAAGGCATTAGAATATGCAAAAATATATAAATGATGATACACCGTAAGGCAAGTAGGAAACCAGGAAACGTATGTGTTACATACTTGGAGCTAAAAAACTATGAAGCAATGAAGAAATTACTGATATGGAGAACAGTGAAATACATGTTAATGCAGAAAGGTAACTTTACAGAGTAAATTACTTATGACTCCATGTAACTCAAAAGCATTTCCCTTAGTGTGCTGGAGTTCTCTAAAACTCAACATTCTGTAGCTTGCTAGGTTGATTTAGTTTTGATATCTGGGATTCCTTTGAGGAACTCTGCATTTTCCCATTATAGCACTTGACACGTTACACTGCAACTGATCATTTAAGTCCTTGCATATCTAAGCAAGGAGAGAAATATGGCATTGGAATATATTAAGATTTGCATTCGTAGCACTTAGTGTAGAACCAGGAAAGGTGGATGTTGGATGGATGGATGGATGGACTTCATAAGCAGAGGTTCTTTTCGGTGTTTGCCAACACCAGCTACCCTTCAGAATCACCTGAATGTAATCTTAGCACTCTGGGTGGCTGAGAAGGGTGGATTGCTTGAGTTCTTGCATTGGAGACCAACCTGAGCAAGAGCAAGACTCTGTCTCTACTAAAAATAGAAAATATTAGCTGGGTTTTGTGGTACATGCCTGTAGTCCCAGCTTCTCAAGAAGCTGGGGCAAGAGGATCACTGAATCCAGGAATTTAAGATTGCTGTGAGCTATGATTATGGCCCTCTACCCAGGGCAACAAAATGAGACTGTGTCTCAAAAGTAAATAAATAAATAAATAAATAAATAAAACTATATTGCTACTTTCCTCTCGCTCAAGACCATCTAAAAATCAGATTCTCTGTTTTTAGGACTTACGCATTCGTTTTCTAGAATCTCCAATATTTAAAAGAAACATTACTTCATTTTTTCTTAATAGAATCCCTTTAGAAATAACCCGAGGCACCTGCTGCATTCAGGGGACTCATTTTACAGTACACAGTTAATGATTCACTTGTCAGGGCATGAAGGCTTCGGCCTGTCTGTAATTCTAGCATTCTGGGAGGCTGAGGCAGGTGGACTGCTTGAGCTCAGGAGTTCCAGACCAGCTTGAGCAAAAGCAAGACCCAATCTCTACTAAAAATAAAATACTAGCTGGGCATTGTGGCAGTGGGTGCCTCTAGTCCCAGCTACTTGGGAGGCTGAGGCAGCAGGATAACTTGAGCTCAGGAGTTTGAGGTTGTGGTGAGTTATATGTAACACAAGGGCATCCCACCCAAGGTGACTGAATAAGACTCACAAAACAAATATATTTGATGATTCCCTGTTTCACTAAGGTTCCAAGTTCTTTCTTACCAAGCAATATATACTTATTGCAGGACAAATTACTATGATGTGTGCCATGGATGTGGTATCCTTTGAGATGGTTTGTCCTTTTGTGACAATTTTCACTGAAAAAGGCATCTGTTCTTATTGGCTTATACTGTATGTTTCCCTCAAATATATGAACTTTAGAGACATAGCAGCCTCTTGATTATCCCTTTACTAACCATTCTTCCGCCTCCTGTGAATCATACCTATGCTTCTAGGTTTGAGTTTTTAGAAATACCTTAGAATAGCTATCTAATCTTACTGGCCAAATATCTGATTAGAAGCAAATAAAGCTTTATTGGAATAATTTTATATGGCAACACCCCAAGTGATTGAGAAGAATACTGCCTGAATACTAGTAGCAAATGTATTTGCATCTAAATAGAGATTTGAAATTACTAGGATGCCATGGGGAGATTATATGATCTTCATTCAAAAGAGATGATGGACATATTCCTCTTGGCTTTGGGACTTTTGTTTAACTGTTCTATTCAGTAAATGAATCTTATCAGTAAATCATAAAAAGTTTGTGTGCAATATCTTGTTATTGAAGAATTCTAGTGTTAATTTACAACTTTAGAATGAATTACTAGTATATAATATAGTTTATATATTACTAGTATATAGAAGGCCAGATCAAAATGGAGTTCAAGAACAGAAATTTAAAAATATACTGAACTGGTCTCAGAAATGACTGGGAAATCCACTAGATAATTCTAATCATGACATAATTAACTTCAGCATCTGTATGGGAGGATAGAATTCCTAGAAATTAATCATAAAGTCATTCAGTCTTAAAAGAGAAATTGAAAGACCATAGACTTTAGATAAGAAAAAAATAAAAGGTCGAATTTTAAAAGGCAATTACTCATAGGAGGTCTGGAGAATATTTAAAAGCTAATGAAGAGCCCAGGGAAGATGTGTTGTTAAGGATCAAGAATAGCAGGCTCTTGAAAATAAGCTCTTGCTGACTAATTAGAAGTCAATAACAATATTTCTGTAGGAAAGACAACCCGGGGGAAGGAATAAGGAAGTCAAAATTTTTTTCTTTTGCAAAAGAAAAGGCTTTATCATGGTGTCCCTTTTATACGTCAAAATGAAGGTGTTCAGCCCAAGAATGTTCCTTTTTGATGCTCATAGAAACCAGGATGAGTGTGGAGAAGAAGAGGTGATAGATCCTTGGGTGGGTTTTCCTTATCTTTGTAAGAAGGGGTTCGATGGTTTTCTATCCTCAGGAGGATCAGATGTCCTGGTGCAAATCGTGGTCAATATTAAAATATCTAAGCCAAGTTGGCAAAATTAATGTGGGGACAGATGGCATTCTGAAGAGTTCTGAAGGAACTCAAGGATGAATTGGGACAATGGAGGCTCAGAAGTGCAACTTGGTGTCATTCCTACCCTGCAGATTGCAAAACTGAGCCAATTGGAAACTAATTAAATCATTTTGAAAGTCTCCAGAGTAGACCTAAGGGAATTAGATTCAAGAAATCTCTCCATTTCCCCCTGGCCAGCCGGTGGAGTCTATAAGGAATAATGAGATTGTTGAATATTTAAATATAATTTTGAGAAAAAAACAACATGGTTTTTGTGGCAAGAAATTACGCTCGGATAATTTATTGTTTTTGAAGGCACAAACAAGTAAACAAATATGAACAAATATAATTTTCATTCTAAAAACTCTGTGACAGCCAACAACTTTAAAGTCAATGTCATGGGCTTTGGGATATAATTTGTAAAATAATGGGCATGACAGAATTCCAGGACAAAGAATACTAGGCATAACTACATAACTGAATATTTCTTAGGACGTAGATACATATAAGATGAAATTTCTAAAGGATGAGTGCTCAAAGTGAACTTAATGAATATACAAGTAATTTTTCAATTACTGAAAGAGGCTTCTCACAATTACATCTCCAGAGGAATGATTTTCAACTGGTGTGTGGTGGCACCCTGGTGTGCCATGAGAGGATCTTAGGTATACCAGGAAAATTGTTAAAGATCATTAATTAAAATATTTTCGAAAGAAGTTCAAAGCACAGAATGTATATTCTTTTTTTTTTTTTACTCTTTTTTATTTTTTTTGATTGACAGAATTTAAGTGTGCCACGGAAGTTAATCTATAGGCTCAAGTGTGCTGTGAGATTAAAAAAAAAAGGTTGAAAAACACAGCTCTGAAATATAGATAGGTTAATATTATTTCTGTTTAAAAAAAATAAAGCCCAATAGGGTAGACGACCAACACACTTTTATACACCTGCAGAAAGTGAGTAAATAAGATGTAATGGGAAAGATAGAGTCTAAGTTATACTTGGAAAATGAATGGATATGTATAAATATTTATAAGATAAGAGCCTGGGAATCCTTGAACAGTCTTGCTTTGATTCAAAAAATTCATGTTTTTATTCAAGGAAATTTGACTATTTACTTTCTCTTCTTTTCCTATCCTTCTTTCCTTTCCTTGCTTTCTTCTTACTTTAACAAAAAGAAATCAAAATTTAAAACTATCTCTCAGAAACCAGTGAATCAGACTTTACATCCTAAAACCGCTGTTAGAGTTCTGATCATTGTGCCTCAGGCACAAACTCGGTTTTATGTTTTCAGGACTTAGTTGGCTACCTTGATTATAAAGTGATATTTTGATTTATTTTTTCATTTATTTTATTGAGACAGAGTCTCACAATGTTGCTATTGGTAGAGTGCCCTGGCGTCATAGTTCAAAGCAACCTCAAACTCTTGTGCTCAAGCAATTCTCTGGTCTTAGCCTCCCAAATAGCTGGAACTACAGGTGCCCACCACAACGCCTGGCAATTTTTAGAGAGGAGTTCTCGCTTTGGTTCAGGCTAGTCTCAAACTCCTGACTTTAAGAAATCCACCCATCTCGGCCTCTCAAAGTGCTAGGATCATAGGCATAAGCCACCACTCCCAGCCCTAAAGTGATATTTTTAAATGAAGCTGTTTTTCTTAAAGCAAGACTCATCAAAATGAACTATAAATATGATCAAATATGGAAATTCCTATTTTATATGGGAACTACTATGTCATTTTTTCTAGTTCTACAAATAATCTAGTGTATTTCTGTATATTTGAAACAGAGGTGGACTTTTTTCTGAAAATGATAGTGTCTTAATCTGTGACAAAGAGAAATGTGATTTATTACAAACATTTAATTTTCATCCTGTTACATTATATTTTGTGAACATTTATATCTAGTCTTTAATTAAACATGATTTATACAAGTTGAAGTCAGTTTCCATTTAGATTTCTTACAGTGTTAATCACACTGCTGGAAAAACTCCTGTAATATACTAATACGTAAATATGACTGTATAATTTGCATCCATTCTCTGAGCCTGTATGTTACCCAAATAGATACAAATGCAGAAATGTCTTTTTTTTTTTTTCTCAGTTTTGGCTGGGGCCAAGCTCAAACACACCACTACCCGTATATGGGACCAGCGCCCTACTTCTTGAGCCACAGGCAACACCTGCAAATTCAGAAATGTTTACTAATTTCGCTAATATATTAAAGAATATAGGTCATCTAAATAACATCTTTTTATGAATTCAGATTTAAGTATTTTTTGGATTTAAAAAAATTGGAAAAATGCATATTTAATGAATGGAAAGGTCATTCTTTTTGTTGTTGTTGTTGTTGTTGTAGCTTTTGGCCAGGGCTGGGTTGGAACCCATCACCTCCAGCATATGGGGCCTACTCCTTTAAGCCAAGACGCCGCCCTAGAAAGGTCATTCTTAATCACAAATTGAGTATGTCTACAAAGCATTTCCACTTTAGCAAATGTGATTCCAGTTCATTCCTCACATTAACCTCTGGGTAAAGGTGTTAACTGTTGTATTTTTAGACTACGACGTCCTTAATTATAACTTGCTTTATTGGTAATTATAGATCTGGCCTGATGAAAGTATGGCTGGATGATTTTAAGATTGATTTGTCTCAATTAGATCCACATTTGTATATTTTAAGTATTATTTATTGTGTAAGGACTTGGAAGATATAAGAAAGCAAAGAATAGTGTCTGCATATGATCAAGCATATGCATAGTAACTCTAGCAAATCAGCAGGAGATGGGTTTGATTTTACTCGTGATATTTTTCAATCTTAAAATGAGAAAATGCATAGAGCCTTTTAAATGAAAATTAAAATATGTCATAGCTATTAACATGAAATCTTGTGCAGGTCTCTGTCCTGCCTTTTTAAATTAATTTCTCAATGCTGTCGCACACCTGGCTTCACTAAGCTCTTCTAAGTAGAAGAACATGCCACTCCTGTGCTGTTCCAAGTTGTTAGAGCCAGAAGATAAAATCCAGTTCCCTCAGCTGGCACTGAGGCTTTATCACAGTCTGGTCCCTTGTGTGTCCTCTCACTGGGATCCCAGGACTCCTCGTCACACTCTGCTCCAAAGCGGGTTAATCTTGTACCTAAACACACTGTCATACCATAAACTTCTTCCTCGATGTTGTGGTTTATTCTTTTTATCTACTTGGAAATACATTATCAGCCCCATCTCACTCTTGTTAGTTGTAGGTAAAAGCTATAGCAGTTTTTTTTTTTTTTTAAAGAAATGATGATTTATCAGCCATTGACATGGGCTCATCTAAAACAAATTGCATACCACTCTGGGAGGCCAAGGCAGACGGATTGCTTGAGCTCAGGAGTTTGAGACTGACCGGAGCAAGAATGAGACTCAGTGTCTAAAATAGAAAAAAATAGCTGGGCGTTGTGGTTGGTGCCTGTAGTCCCACTACTTGGGAGGCCGAAGCAGGAGGATCACTTGAGCCCAGGACTCTGATGTTGTTGTGAGATAGGCTGACACATGTGGCACTCCAGCCTGGGCATCAGAGTGAAACTCTCTCTCTCTCTCAAAAAAAAAATGTGTATATATATATATATATAAAATAAAGAAATAAATAAAATAAATTCCAGCAGATATGATACAAGTAAAGACATGATCCAAAATAGTCAAAAATTGTTTTTGTTTTCCATTGAATTGACAACAAAATAAATATAACAGAGACTTTTCTACCAATTACAAAATTTAATAAAAAATAGTATACATGTCAGTCTAATATAAAGACCAAGTAAAATTTTGATTAGAGCAATATGTTGTCATATAAAAATAGTGAACACATGACTAATGCTCACTTGCTCTTTTCTTTCATTCCTCTGTGGAGTTTCAGTATCAAATATTTTGGAGTCTATCATATTTTATGACACAACAGCTCTTTTAGGGGTCAGCAGATACTGTTTGTTCCCTGTTACTTATGTTATAAAGTCATTAAATTACTTCAGTTCTTTCTGAATACATCATCAAGTCGTCTTTCCTGTCAAGAAGCACCAGATAACCAAACACCTGTCAAGAAGCGCCAGATAACCAAAAACCAGAAAAGGCTGCCTTTTTAGAGAAAGATATCACCCACCTAAGGAAATTTAGTCCAGACTTTCTACAGTGAACTTAGAATGAGAGGGTGACCAACTCAGCTTCCAGGCAGGGGCACCGTTTAGAAGAAAGAAGTTGAAAAAAAGGGAAATTTAGGCTCAGTGCCTGTGGCTCAACGGGCTAAGGCGCCAGCCACGTACACCTGAGCTTGCAGGTCCGAATCCAGCCCAGGCAAGCCAAACAACAATGACAGCTGCAACCAAAAAATGGCCAGGCGTTATGGTGGGCGCCTGTAGTCCCAGCTACTTGGGAAGCGGAGGCAGGAGACTCGCTTGAGCCCAGGAATTGGAGGTTGCTGTGAGCTGTGATACCACAGCACTCTATCCAAGGTGACAGCTTGAGGCTCTGTCTCCAAAAAAAAAAAAAAAGAGTTGCTTTCAGAGGAAGTTGGCCCAGGGCACCACTGTGACAAGGTTAATATAAATAGCACTGTTAGATCATTGATGCAGGAACTATAAGGGCATTTAACATATCTAATAGAACTCTGCCCAAGAA